>CM077521.1:21790881-21816393 GCA_039654895.1 Mongoloraphidia duomilia | reverse complement strand
AATCGTGAGTGTGCTTTGGAATTTGAATTACATTCAACGGGCGCCTTATAGTCCGAGATCCTTACAACTAACTAGTTATGTTACTCAAAGAAAGAATTTTCGAGAGCGCAAAATCAGATACTTGCCCTGGGCGCCGTTGACCCTAGTTACGACACTACATACTATATGTTTATTCCGCTAAAATTATATATTTTTTCTTTATATAGATCAATTCAAAAAACTACTTTAATATTTTTGATTAATATATTTATTAAGAAGCAAGTTATTAATAATCAGGTCATGTTTGAGCATCAAGTTTATCCAATCATAATGCTAAGAAAAAATACTATCATATATGATTGGTTATCTGTGTATGAAAAATACTGGTAAAATGAAAACAAAGGAGGAGTTTAAAATTGTTATTCTATCTTTTAACATACTATTTTTTACGTTTTTAGGCGCGATCTTAGCGAAGCTAGAAGCGCCTATATACACTCGCTTTGTCTGTGAATCTGTGAATCTGTGAATCTGTAACGGATTTTTTGTGTCACGCGTACAGCCCAAACGGATGAACCAATTTTCAAAAACTTTTTTTTGTTCGATTCCTCTCGGGGTCTATTTGATCCTAACGTCGCCCGATTTTTGAATTTTGGCCCCAGAGGGGAGCAAATTAGAAAAAACGGTGTTTTTTGCTTATAGTTTGCTCAATTTAAGTCAGATCGATTCGAAACCTGTCTTAAACGAAAGAGAGATTTCATGTATAATATTGTGTCAAAACAGTTTTTTTATACAGATTTATATGATTATTAAGCTAAATAAATGCGACTTTATCTAATAAATCGCGAACTTGTTTCGGTTGTCCTTGTCTGTTGCACAGTGTGATATGGATATTGGAAGATAGCGTATGCTCTGCCTTATATTGCATTATTTCAATATAGTTATTCAATTTTTTGACTGCTGATGTTTGAATTTAAGTTTAAAAACCCTGGCCTACTGAGTTAAAATGACGTGTAACTAATTATTGACGTCGATCGGATGGCGAGACCTAGGGATCGGACCAAAATTTCTCGACGTTCATATCTTCCCGAACAATTTGACATTCTCTGTCTGTATGTCCCTTTGTACGCTTATAACTCGAGAACCACTGATCCGATTTACATGATTTTTATTCAAGTAAATAACTTCTTATGCGACTGCGAGTTTTAAAATATTCTGGCATCACGCAAAAGCAACCGAACTGATTCTCAAATAAAAACGTATGTTCTGGCATCACGCAAAAATAAGTAGGTGATGCATTGTTTTTTAAATGGTGGTTTTATTTAGCTTGATCCCGTATATTTGTTACAAATCTTGCGACCGACTGAGTTGAAATTTTGCACACATGTGTAGCTCCGGTGACAAAACAATATTATGGTAACTAACTGACCGGCCCGGTTCGTCCGGGCGTAAATCGTACTTTTGAACTTTTACCCACTTCCTATGATCCGATTGAGTTGAAATTTTGCACACATGTGTAGCTCCGATGACAATACAATATTATGGTAACTAGCTGACCGGCCCGGCTTTTGTCCGGGTGTAAATCGTACTTTTAAATTTTCACCCACTTCCCGTGATCCGATTGAGTTGAAATTTTGCACACATGTGTAGCTCCGGTGACAATACAATATTATGATAACTAGCTGACCGGTCCGGCTTTCGTCCGGGTGCAAATCGTACTTTTGAATTTTCACCCACTTCCTATGATCCGATTGAGTTGAAATTTTGCACACATGTGTGGCTCCGGTGACAATACAATTTATGGTAACTAGCTGACCGGCCCGGCTTTCGTCCGGGTGTAAATCGTACTTTTGAGTTTTCACCCACTTCCCGTGATCCGATTGAGTTGAAATTTTGCACACATGTGTAGCTCCGGTGACAATACAATATTATGGTAACTAGCTGACCGGCCCGGCTTTCGTCCGGGTGTAAATCGTACTTTTGAATTTTCACCCACTTCCCGTGATCCGATTGAGTTGAAATTTTGCACACATGTGTAGCTCCGGTGACAATACAATATTATGATAACTAGCTGACCGGCCCGGCTTTCGTCCGGATGCAAATCGTACTTTTGAATTTTCACAGGCAAAAGGTCTTTCTCCGGTAACGTTTCAGTGGATCGGATAAATGTTATAAAATCAGACTAAGGAAATAAAGCACACTAAAAAATTAAAAATAAAATAGATAAAAAACTTTTAAGTTAAACGGTTTTATAAATGTACTAAAAAGAAAAAAATAAAATTTAATTTAGGTTCATAAGTATAAAAGCGTGGGTCGTGACTGTAATAAATTATCATAGAGTGTACGACCCACGCTTTTATACTTATGAACCTAAATTAAATATTATTTTTTTCTTTTTAAAACATTTATAAAACCGTTTAACTTAAAAGTTTTTTTACCTATTTTTATTTGAAGCTATGCTTCTTAACGGACGTTTCAGATGGGGACCTAAATAATAAAAAGTGAAACGTCACGTCACGAAGTAGTGTAAAAATTATCCGATTCTTTTGAAAATTAATATTTGAGAGTTTTATACGACACAAAAAAAAAATGGCGTCAGATTTCAAAATGGCGGCCATATGTACTTTTTTGTAAAAATTATCCGATTCTTTTGAAAATTAATATTTGAGAGTTTTATAGAACACAAAAAAATAAAATGACATCAGAAATTTCAAAATGGCGGCCATTTGAACTGTTTTGTAAAAATTATCCGATCCTTTTGAAAATTGATATTTGAGAATTTCATAGGACACCAAAAAAATAAAATGATGTCAGATTTTTCAAAATGGCGGCCATATGTACTTTTTTGTAAAAATTATCCGATCCTTTTGAAAATTGATATTTGAGAGTTTCATAGGACACAAAAAAATTAAATAGTGCCAGATTTCAAAATGGCGGCCATATGTACTTTTTTGTAAGAATTATCAGATCCTTTTGAAAATTGATATTTGAGAGTTTCATAGGACACAAAAAAATAAAATAACGTCAGATTTCAAAATGGCGGAAATATGTAGTAGGTACTCCTTTCTAAAAATTATACGATCCTTTTGAAAATTGATATTTGAGAGTTTCATAAGACACAAAAAAATAAAATGACGTCAAATTTCAAAATGGCGGCCGTATGTACATTTTTGTAAAAATTATCCGATCCTTTTCAAAATTGATATTTGAGGGTTTCATAGAACACAAAAAAATAAAATGACATCAGATTTAAAAATGGCGGCCAAATGTACTTTTTTGTAACAATTATCCGATTCTTTTGAAAATCGGTATTTGAGAGTTTCATAGGACACAAAAAAATAAAATGACATCAGATTTCAAAATGGCGGCCGTATGTACTTTTTTGTAAAAATTATCCGATCCTTTTGAAAATTGATATTGAGAGTCTCATAGGATACAAAAAAATAAAATGGCGTCAGATTTCAAAATGGCGGCCATATGTACTTTTTTGTAAAAATTATCCGATCCTTTTGAAAATTGATATTTGAGAGTTTCATAGGACACAAAAAAATAAAATGACGTCAGATTTCAAAATGGCGGAAATATATGTACTCCTTTCTAAAAATTATACGATCCTTTTGAAAATTGATATTTGAGAGTTTCAGACGCAAAAAAATAAAATGACGTCAGATTTCAAATTGGCGGCCGTATGTACATTTTTGTAAAAATTATCCGATCCTTTCGAAAATTGATATTTGAGAGTTTCATAGAACACAAAACAATAAAATGACGTCAGATTTAAAAATGGCGGCCATATGTATTTTTTTGTAAAAATTATCCGATTCTTTTGAAAATCGGTATTTGAGAGTTTCATAGGACACAAAAAAATAAAATGACGTCAGATTTCAAAACGGCGGCAATATGTACTTTTTGTGTAAAAATTATCCGATCTTTTTGAAAATAGATATTGACGAGTTTTATTGAACGCAAAAAAATAAAATGACGTCATATTTTAAAATGGCAACCATAGGTATATACTTCTTTGTAAAAATTATCCGATCCTTTTGAAAATTGATATTTGAGAGTTTAATAAGACACAAAAAAATAAAATAGCGTCAGATTTCAAAATGGAGGTCAAATAATAACTTTTTAATTGTATTGTTTATATCTTTGATAAATTCGGTTTTATATACAATGCGTAAGAAACATAGCTTCTGTCGGGTATCTTACGACACCTCATGACTTTTTTTATTTAGCAGGTTCCGAGTTTCGCTTAATAGTCAATCGCTGCTATGGAAAATTGTTTAAAAAATTCACTGCACTATTTTTCTATGTAATCCAATACATATTTTACATTAGGTCTTATGGCCATAGCCTAATACAAAATTGATCTTCTTAGTGTTATTTTCCCTATGTTCGGTAAAACCGTTTACACACAATACCTACATGAATATCGCGCCTTGTAATTCTTGAATTACTTGTATGCTCCAAAATTTTTCATTTTACTCTCGTCGTCACACCTGCTTGTAAACTTAGACCTTTGCCATGGTACACGGTATATGTGCAGGCTTTTATTACTATTGTCTATTATTGACAAAATAGTGTAATGTCACATAGTTTAGGCTGTGGTTTAAGTACAAACATATTCGTGCGATCTTGAGTTTGCGCGTATTCGGTTGATATCGCTCGAATAAGTGGGTGGTGTCTGGTTTGAGAAAATTTCACGCGAATCACTTTACAAGCTTGATATGAATTTTGAGGAGAGTTTTATCCGGAAGAAAATTCTGCAGTACTCAAACTAATTAATTAATATAAGTATACAGTCAAACCTGGATAAGCGAGAGTTCAAGGGAACACAATCTCATTCTCGCTTATAGAGGTTTCTCACTAACCCGAGTTTCTCGCTAATGCAGGTACATGGGTAGCGTTTCTCTCTTATAGAGGTACGCAGCAATAACAAGTTATTTAGGTACAATATTAACGAGAAAACAATACAAAAACAATGGTAGGAAGTTCCACGATGTTAAATTTGTAATTTGTTTTGTCATTTGTTACTGTATGTGTGTATCTTTTATGTATGTATGTATTTTTATTGTAGCTATATTGTCGCTTATAGAGGTATAGATAAGTAGCAGTCTCACTTACGGAGGTCCATGAGGGAAAAACAACTCTCTCTTACAGAGGTTTCTGTTTCTCGCTAATAGAGGTTTTGGGAGCTTAAAATGACGGATCCTGCCTATTACTCATAGAGTTTTCTCACTTATCCAGTTCTCACTTACCCAGGTTTGACTGTATTAGCAGACAATACTGGATTAACGAATCCATTTTACATCTATATTTGAGCTTAATGTCACCACTCGGTTTTCTTTTATATTTTCAGTATTAAAGGAATAATCAGCCCCGGATCTAGATTTTTTTCTAAGGGGGGAAAAGATCTTGATTGCCACCCTCTTACCCTAGTAGATTTTTAAAGAAATTTTTTAGTCCTCGATCGTTATAGTGTAGAGCGTAGACCATAGAGCCATTATATTACTATCTATCGAGGTTCAAAAGCGGAGATAGGTATTGTGATTTTGGTATTTTTTTTTTAATTTCAATGCTATTTGAAATTATTAAAAAAATTAAAATCTATTCTGCCGCCCTGTAAATTTGCCGCCCGGGGCAGGTGAACCCGCACGCTCCCCTCTATAGATCCGGGCCTGGGAATAATTGACCTGGAAGCATGTTTGGTTTTCTGATGAAACCAGGCTAAGCTTGAAACCATCAAATGGTCGTGAACGAGTGTGACGAAGGCCTGTAGAAAAATTTGTTGCGTGCTGCAATATCTCTGCCTTCCCAGAACATTGTTGAACTCGCAGTACCGAATATTCCAAATCTTTCCAGACCTTTATCATACTCGTCTACGACCATCTGCTGATTTCAAGCTTACCCTGCAGTTTCATCAGAGAACAAAACGTACTTCCAGTCCAGTAATTTCTTCATTACGATAAAAATATGACATAGTTAGCGAATGGTGCGTCAATTTTGTCCAGAAGTGTATTCGAAAAGATAACTAGAAAATCCAAAACATTTTATAAATGCATATTATCCTTTGTTCTGCGGCTGTGCTCCGTGTTAATGTTGGTTTTTTTACTTCAGTCCCATTTAAGCGCGATGATATAGCACATCACTATAACATTATAGTGAAACTTCGATCAAAATTGATTCAGTAGTATTTGAGTTAACCTGAAACAAACAAACAAACAAACAGATAGACTGAACATTTAAAGACAATTTGCGCTTTATTGATTTGTATATTCCTATTGATATTATAGAATATAGAGAATGACAAAAGTACGAAGTGTAATTATATCAATTTGTAGATAAATAGATATTGTAAATTATAGACGCTCGACAACAGAAGTCATAAACGTCTTATGTCAGTTTGATATGAGTGTTAATTTTTATTAGAAGTTATTTTCAAAAACAAAGGAGGTCTGTTCCTGAAGGCGTTTTTGGCCAATCTGTTATAACTGAACCACAATCACAGCACTTCTTACGTATCCAAGTCAAGCAAGCCATTATGTTTCGTTTTTGGACAATGTATTAATTATTGATATTTCGTAATTATATAAGCGATAGAGCCATATTTTTAACCGACTTCAAAAAAAGGACAAGGTTCTCAATTCGGTTGTATTTTTTTGTTTGTTACCTCAGAACTCCGTCATTTATAAACCGATTTGGAAAATTCTTTTTTTATTTGAAAGGATATACTTTCAGATTGGTTCCATAGAAAGTTCATCAAAATCGGTTCAGTAGTTTGTTTTTTAAATCAAAATAACTGGGAACGATATGTCATCCAAGTAAACTAAATTGCGTATTTTGCTTTCCTGTGACTTTTGAGTGGTGTTTACGGTCACTAGAATAGTCCCAATTAACTGCCTACCTTCCGGCTTTATCATCAGATGATGATAAAACCGGAAGTTAGGCACCGGAACTCCGTTATAAAACAATGTAACCTAGCCGTGTTTGGGCTTAGTGGAATTGTCATGAGATGCATTCTGGCTATAAATGCCGTATATTTGTATAAGTCGTGTATTATGTGTGACCTTGATTGTCAGAAGACAGATTTCGTAGCCTCGTTATTTCCGTTAACGATCTGTCGTCGTATGGTCGATTTAATAATTTGTTGGCGTCCAAATCTGACAACACTATATGCCTTCCAAACTTCTGACACGGCTTAACGCAACATATATTTACCCTTTTGCAAAAAAAAATTTACCATGGTCAATCACAGCTCTCTCGAGGGTAGCTTATGGACTGTGACCGTCCAGCTTAATATTAGAGGCAACATACGACGCTCCACATCTCCGTAACTCCTTGTCGCCTGAAACGTAGTACTTGATGGAGGTATTGGTATGCAACCGTTACTATCTTTTAGCCTAAGACCAATAGTTTCGTCATCAAATTTTACGTACACGGCTTCCGATAGCTACCCATCCTCCAGTTGATCTCTTCTTAGGGCCGGCCATTTTTTTTTTATTATGCCCATAGCTCCATTCACTAGTCCTTCAGAGACGGAAATGTTACGTCTCAACATCACTCGGGAGTCTACGCCAATTTTTATCGATGACAGAAAACCACCACAGTTATTGACGTCTTTGGGAATTACGTTGTCTGGTGGTTTCCTGCCATACGTAGCTACTTCGCGAGACGCATCCACTGCGTTAATTTGATAAGTACGGTGCAACTTTGCATTTTCCTTGCTCATTTTGTCGTTGTATGCGTCGACTTGCCTGACCGTAGGGAAAATACGAACGGCGACTCCATCCGCAAATTCGTCATTTAAATTAATTATTAAATAATTAAATCATAATGATTTTTCTCCACAGCATATTCACAACAATCAAGCAGTGAATTAATATCAGACAGCGCTGCGGCTGCCCTGATTATTTGGCTATATCTAAGAAAAATCAAATGCCACTGTCGGGACTTGAACCCGAAACCTCCAGTTTCCGGCTGGATGAGTTACCAATTTCTCCACAGCGCCCGAAAGTAGAATCCGTTCTTTTCTTAAATATAGCAATTTTTTATCTTATAGCTTATTACTCCTGACTGTTTAAAAATGCTGAATAATGTTCCACAATCTTTCGTCTCTTTCAAGCAGCAACAAGAAATTGACAAATTATGTCGAGGTATCCACTATTCACCAGCGGCTTCGGCATACGGGACAGTGTACTGTTGAAGCAAGGTGGGGAAACATCGATTGTGGAGGATTAATGTTCCGCTACCAAATGATCACATACTATTATCACGACGTGGATAAGAGTACACCCCGCTATAACCAAAACCTACAGATATTGTGCGACGTTTCTTGATGGAATGGCTTATATGCAGATATAAGAAACTACGTAAAATCTCGCGAATTATGTCAGCGTTGCAAGGTTTCTATTCAACGTCGAGGAGCACCAATGTTTGCAGAACCACCTGCAGCTGTCTAGAAAAAGGTTTACATTGACCATATAGGTTCACTATGTCTGACTACTAACAGAAATAGTTATGGTCTAGTTTTGGTCGACGTCTTTTCTAAATGGGTAGAAATAATGATTTCATATTCATCCATACCTCAGGGACATCAATAAAATGCCGGGCACCATAATCACATCTGGGTATTTCTACAAGTATATCATTAGAATATTACCTACATTGACATTGCAATTAAGTACATAATTAACGCAAGTGAACTTATAGATGTCAATATTATGCAGTTATTACAGTCGGATCCAGTAATGTTCGAAGCTATATTAATATACCAGTAATAAAAAGTGACCAGTAAAATACAAAGTATATGAAATATATGTGGGTACTTGATAATGTATGTCAGGGATGGTGAACCTATGGCGCGCGTGCCAAAGGTGGCAAAATTGTCGGCATGGCATTTATTGCTATACAAACGAAATAATTAAGAAATAAATAAAAAAATGTTTTTATGTAAAACGCTTTTATTTTCAATAAAGTCTTGCATAAATGTAGTAAAAAGAAAAACAATAATATTTAATTTAGGTTCATAATTACAAAGGCGTGGGTCGTAAACTCTATGATAATTTATCACAGTTACGACCCACGCTTTTATAATCATAAATCTATATTAAATATAATTATTTTTCTTTTTAGTACATTTATGTAAGACTATTGAAAATAAAAACGTTTTACTTAAAAACATTATTTTTATTTATTTTATTTTTTACTTTTTAGTTACTTATAGTCCAGTCACGAGATCTTAAAAAGGTAGGTCCACCTTGCGTTTTGCGCAGCAAATGATTTTATTTTTTTGTGTCCTCAAGCATGTTTAGGAGATGTCAAATCCAAGTTTGCGACCTCTAAAACAGAGCGGGGGAGTTTTGGTGGGCTAAAAACCATGATTTTTTTACACTTTTTTCGGTTTTTTGCTTATAACATAAAAACGGCTAGTCCTATCGAAAAAATGGTCCTATTCAAAATTAAAAAATTTACTTCAAAATGCACTAGTCAAATATGTTTTTGTTCCAATTTTACCGACTCTACAGAACTTAGAAAAACAAAAAAAAAATAAACTCTTTTTTTGTTTGAAGGCGTTAATCTCAGGAATTACCAGTTTGTAAAAAAAGCAAAGTACTAATCAATGAGACCCTATACGAGTTTTTTAAAAATTCAATCCCAAAGAGTGAAAACGGGAGTGTAGGATTTATTGTAATAACAAAAAATCCTACATCCCCGTTTTACCCCCTTTGGGATTGAATTTAAAAAAACTCGAATTGCCTAAAAGCTTCCTTAATAAACGGGCTATCTAACAAATTTAATCGGACTTGTAGTTCCTGAGATTAGCGCGTTCAAACAAAAAAAGAATTTATTTTTTTTTGTTTGAACGCGCTAATCTCAGGAACTACCAGTCCGATTTGAAAAAATTTTTTTTTGTTAGATAGCCCATTTATTAAGGAAGATTATAGGCTATTCGAGTTTTTCAGTAGTTAAAAGCTTGAAAAAATGCTTTTTTTTCGTTTTGGTAAATTTTGGCGATTTTCTAAGTTCTGTAGAGCCGGTAAAAATGGGAACATAAACATATTTGACTAGTGCATTTTGAAGTAAATTTTGTGCCCTTTAATTTTGAATAGGACCATTTTTTCGATAGGACCAGCCGTTTTCATATTATAAGCAAGAAATCGAAAAAAGTGCAAAAAAATCGTGGTTTTTAGCCCACCAAAACTCCCCCGCCCTGTTTTAGAGGTCGCAAACTTGGAGTTGACATCTCCTAAACATGCTTGAGGACACAAAAAAAAAATCATTTGCTGCACCAAACGCAAGGTGGACTTCCTCTCGTGGCTGGACTATTATTACAAGATTTGATTGCTATTTAGCTGCTGTGAAACTAAAAAAATCCTTAAAAAATACTGTTTTGTACATATGTAAACAATCTAAGCTATGTTTCTATGGAAACGAACTCTCAAGTCAAGCCTTGACGTCACATACTCTTTTTTTATCACATCACATGATTTCTTTTAAAGTGCGATTTGTACCCGGACGAAGGCGGGCCGGTCAGTTAGTTACGTACCATAATATTGTATTGTCATCGGAACTACACAAGTGTGCAAAATTTCAATTCAATCGATAACGGGAAGTGGGTTAAAATTCGATTACAAGATTTGATTGTTAGTTAGTTAGGTAGCAATGAAACCAAATAAAAGCGTTAAAAAATACGTTCGATGCTGCCGAAAAAATTTGACTATCATTCAAATAACATATTATGAGATTGACACAAGTCGACGAGAGTTTCATGACAAAATAATTTTTTTCATCTACGTTTGAAAAAAAAATTTTTACACTAAATTTTCTGAAGTGCTTGTTGACATGTCATGGTCACATTAAACATTTTTTGAAAAAAAAATGGCATGTAGATGTAAAAACGTTCGCCATCCCTGATGAATGTAATTGTGCATTATATATTAACATGGTGTCGGCACTTCAGTTTAGTCTTTGTGTTAATTTTTCGACAAGGTCATTTTAATTGAAGTCAAAGTTACTGTTGAACTGAGATCCCTACGTGCCAATGTTTCATGTATAATATGGATGTACCTAAAGTACTGAAGTCTATATACTGTACGAATTACGATTCAATGGACTGCTTAGCCCGGGAATATAATAATAATAATAATGCGTTTAACGTCCGTTTCTCGACATTATGTCATAACAAACGCCATTCTCACCATTACTATTTTCCATTTTACCACTTCCCGTTGTTTCCTACATATTTTAAACTTCAACTTTTTTTTTTATTAGCAATGTGCGAATGGAGGAATTATAGGAAATTAGGATAAGGCAGGCAACTTTGGGAGCATAGGAGTTTGACAGGTAATCGGCCATGGCCTTGAATAAGGAACCATCTCGATTTTCATCTGGAATTATTGAGGGAAACCATGGAAAACCTCAAACAAAATGGCCGGTACAGGAATTACCGTTTCTCGGCGTGAGGCAGTAGGAAAAAGTCCTAGCCGCATCTACCCCCGCCGGGATTCGAACCCAGTACCTTCCCAATGCGAGTCTAGTGCTAGCCCGGGAATAAAGGTTTTATGTCGCAAATAATTCCCATAGAGCTGGATTTTTCACAGGTGGTTTAGAACACCTTTAGACTTGTATTTTTACTAAAGTCCCCGGTTATCCACCCTGTGCTTCCCCCGCCACCCCCTCTTGAATATAATTTTGCAAGCCTTTCGGAAGCCAGTTTCGAAATATCTCAGAAACGGTCGACTTAAGCGATTCTTTCATTATGTAATGTTTTAAATAGGATTACATTTCCTACAATTTTCATTCCCACAAATTTTCTGTGGTGCAAATAGTAAGCGCGCTACAACTTCTTGAAAAACACGCTCTTTTTGTAGCCTTGGAAGGAACTGTAAATTATAGACGCCCGACAACTGAGGTCATTAGCGTCTGTAGCCTTGGAAACAAATTGTTGAAACGTAATGTCCTTTTCAATAGCTTTATTTATTGTGTTCTTCATCGAATTTTAATTTAAAAATACACATTTTCATTAAGCAAAGAACGCCCTAAATCGTGATTTTTGTCCCATATCGATATCTTTAAAAATTGAAAAGCTATAGCCAGTCAAAGTTGAAATCATCATAGAGTTTTACGTGTTTTTTAACACGCGTTACGAGTACCTTCCATACCGAATAAAAAAAAAATCCGTCTATGGGACAAAAATCACGATTTAGCGCGTTCTTTGTTTAATGAAAATGTGTATTTTCAATTTAAAATTCAGTGAAGAACACAATAAATAAAGCAATTGAAAAGGACATTACGTTTCAACAATTGATTTCCATGGGCTACAAAAAGCGCGTTATTTTCAAGAAGCTGTAGCGCGCTTATTATTTGCACCACAGAACATTTGTGGGAATGAAAATTGTAGGAAATGTAATCCTATTTAAAACATTACATAATGAAAGAATCGCTTAAGTCGACCGTTTCTGAGATATTTCGAAACTGGCTTCCGAAAAGCTTGTAAAATTATATTCAAGAGGGGGTGGCGAGGGAAGCACAGGATGGATAACCGGGGACTTTTGTAAAAATACATGTCTAAAGGTGTTCTACCACCTGTGAAAAATCCAGCTTTATGGGAATTATTTGCGACATTGGGTGATTTTTTCTTTTCATTTCCCGGGCTAGCTTCAAACCATGTGATTATTTTTGTACGATTATTATTATGACAGAATTCTACCCTGAAATAATATTCATTTCACTGAAAGAAATTCATTATATTTATGAAAAATACATTGAGAAGGAAGACGCTTTCATTTGGTTAAAAACAATTTCATTGTAATTATGAATTTATGCGAGATACCGTTTTGATGCAGTATACGGAAAAGTTACATGAAATGCTGATTTCAACATTCTACGCGTTTACATTTTAAAAGGACAATTTACTATGGCGACGCGACGCGACAGTGCCCGAAGCGGTATACAACTCCGAAGCGTTGAATTTTGTCGCGTCGTGTCGTTTTGTGAGAACTGCTCAATTTGAAAACACGTACGGAACCGGCATTTTACTGCGTCACGTCGTGTCACCATGTTTTTGATGGTGGACAAAAATGTTTTTCCATGTACCCCTAGTATAATCAGCGTCGTAGCTATAGGGCCTGGCAACCGAGGCCCGCGCCAGGGCGCTAACCCCGAGAGGACGCAATCAGCGATGCGATTATGATTATTAACCTACTTCAAAAAAAGGAGGGAGGTTCTTAAGTCGACGCGTATATTTTTATTTTTTTTAATGTATGACCACGCATAACTTTTTACAGAGTAGTCCGATTTTGATGATTCTTGTTTTATTGGATAGGGTATATATCTCGAAGTTGGTATAAATTTTACTTAAATCGGTTGAGTAGTTCGGCTAATTTTAATAAAAGTGGGTAACGGCGTGTGATTTATTTAAGGTAAATGTTACTTTTTGACACATTACACAGCGTAAGAAGTCGGTTAAAAAGTTTGTAAAAGTGAATATATTGGCAAGTGACTAAACTACGTATTGTAAAGCCACTAAAAAGTAAAAAATAAGAAATTTGAACAAAAAAAAAACTTCCTTAAAAAAGCTACTAAAAAGAGGAAAATAATAAAACTTTGAGGTTTGCGCTAATTTAATAAAATATGAAGTCGGTTAAAAAGTGCCAATGTAATTAATATCTTCTTTTTAAACGACTTCATATTTTATTAAATTGGCGCAGACCTTAAAGTTGTATTATTTTCCTCTTTTTAGTGACTTTTTGTTAATAGCGCGAAATCAGAGTCTTGCCAAAAGCGCCGATGATCCTAGCTACGACCCTGAGTATAATATATTGTTTCTATTAACTTCCCATTGGAAGTATTGGAAGTTGTTGTAATGGATCCGATTTTGCGAATGAAAAATTTGGACATATCTGCACGTTTTGAGGTCCTTCGAGTCTGAATCTACTATTTTAGAAAGATGTATGTGTGTGTGTACGTACGTATATTTGCTCGTTTTTACGTCGGTGAACTTTTTTTCGGCTCGCATATCAAGAACAAATAATGATATCGACTCCGGACCAATTTCATTCGACACATAATTACATAAATGAACACCTGATAAGATTTGAAAAAAAATTGATGTGGCGGTTTGTTTTTTATAACAAAAAACTACCGTAAAATTGTTGTGAAATGTTTCTCGTCTCGCATTTCTCCAGAACAAAGAATGATATCGACTCCGAACCAATTTCATTCGACGCATAATTGCATTATGAACACCTGATAAGATTTGCAAAAAATTATAATCTGCGATTTTTTTTTAATGTTAACCTGTATTAGCAAATTATAGTTTCTCTACGGTAGATTAATTTCTAAGGGCACTCAATGGGAAGTTAACCTAGTGTAGTTTTACCCAAACACCAAGCCACTTTTCACTTTTTTTTATTTAACAAAACAAAATGTGCATCGGTATAAGCCACTAGCATACCAAGTGTAAACATAATTTAGGTACGTATACAATGATATTATAGAATATTTATATATATAGACTGATAAATTTGCAAATTAAGGTAAATAGTAAGTAGGTACCTACCTACTGGTAGTTTTTATCCCTTGTTTACTTTTATCAAATGTATAGGTACCTACACATTTTTCAAAAATAAAAATTAAAAAGTTAAATACGCAATGAATTTTTATATAACTATGTCATTAAAGTTGAATAAAACTATTTTGTGGAATAGAAATATTATTTAAAAACTTAATATACAATGTAATAATTTAATATTATTATTCCGCTCATTGCTAATGGAACCGGAATGTAAAAAATTAACACACAACGTCAACAATTCTTAAACAGTCTATTGTAGTTTTCTTCATAATCAATGAAAAATCAGAAGATATAGAACAGCAGTAATGTACCTCGTGAATATTTTTACTTTATTCTTCCGGCTGCTGTATAATAAACTGAAGGCAATAACTTAATAAATAAATTGATAACGTTTTGTTTGTCAATAGGTACAGTAAACTTCTACGAAGATGTGAAGGGCAGATTTATGCAAGTTCTCCAACCTCATTTTATATCAAGCGTTTTTCCACAATTTAATTGGCTATAATACTGCTATAACTTCACTTATTGGATTTAAGAGTCAACGCGACGGTTGTATTTAGGGGTGGAAACATTTTTTGAGCCGAAAAAATCGAAATAAATTTCGGGCAAAATTAAAATTTAATTTAATTTGGTGTAATTGGGATTGATAAATTGCTTTTTGAATATTAAAATCTTAATTTAGGGTCCGCACCTCAAAATAAAAAAAACGAAACCCTTATAGGACAACTCTCGTATCTGTCTGTCTGCCTGTCCGTCCGTCCGATCTCCACCCCCCCCCCCTTTATCACCGAAAGGGGTCGTTATGGGAAATACAAATATATTTTTTTTATAATTTTAAAATGCATAAGTAGTTTAAGAGATATTAAAGAAAACATACGAAAATCGAGCATTTCCCTCCCTTTATCTCCGAAACTACTGAGCCTAAAATTTTGAAAAAATAGGGAATATAAGGCCCCACTAATAGTCTGCACGAAAATTGAAACGAAAATCCTAAATCTTAATTTGGGGGGGGGGCAAATTAGAAAATTAAAAAAAAATTGAAAGTGCATCATGTGACGTATCAAATGAAAGGGCTCGTTATGAGAAATATAAACATTTTTTTTAACTTCCCATTGGAAGTGATTGTAATGGGTCCGAAAATCGAAATCAAAATGTATAACAAATTTTTATGTTTCATGGTCACTACACTATTTTTATACTATTTTTAGAAAGATGTCTGTGTGTGTGTATGTGTGTGTGTGTACGTATGTACGTACGTACGTACGTATGAAAGTACGTACGTACGTATAAAAGTACGTACGTACGTACGTTTGTGTCCATTTCTTTCTAAGACGAAATCTCGAGAATGAAAAATGATATCGACTACGTTAGGGTGCCAATCGACGCGTATTAACGTAAATATGATTTGAAAGAAATTTTTTCAAAATCGGTTTAGCCGTTATTTTTTCTTAACCAAATAGACTCCAAAAAAGTAGATTTTACACAATATCTCGCGAATAAAAAATTATATAAACTTCGTAAGAGTGTCAATCGAGGCGTGTTAACGTCGTTTTGGTCCGATATAAATTTTATAAAAATCGGTTCAGCCGTTTTTTTTTTTAATTATTGTTAAAAATAAATAATAATTATGTTTTAATGATTAAAATAATTACTTTTCTGTGTAATATCTAATTTAATTATTATTATTAATTATTTATCAAACTGGAAAGTTCGTCGTGTGGACCTCAAGGGTCGCACTTTAGTCCTAATAAACGACCCACCTCACGGCTTGTTATAATTCTAAAATGATTAGTTTAAAAGATATTAAAAAAAATATACGAAAATCGAGCATTCCCCCTCCCCTTATCTGCGAAACTACTGAGCCTAAAATTTAAAAAAAAATTGGGAATATAGGGCTTCACTCATAGTTTACAGGAAAACCTAAACGAAAGTCCTAAGTCGTTAAATTTGCCACGGGAAACGGAATAGTACGGAACCCTCTCCGACTCGCACTTGATCGGTTTCTTACGTTATTATATTGTCTTATGCAAATTAGCTAATGTTATAATAATATTTGTCGATTAAGTCGGAAAAAATCGTCCCTCCTGAGAGCTTTCATGGCGTGCTCTGAGTAAATTGATAAAGTTTTAAGAAAATAATGTAAGTATATTGGAATTATTCGTCTCAGAGAGCCTGGCTTCGCTTTACAGGGGGAGAATTTCTCGCGAGGCGGGGGGACAATTTCTGTGGGATAGTAACAAAAAGTAACTTTGCAATTTTTTTGCATTTTAGCATATTGGCGGAATCCTATACTAAAATTATAATCACCACCAGCCCAGCTTCGCTTCACAGGGGGAGAATTTCTCGCAGGGGGGATAATTCCTGTGGAATAGTAACAAAACGTAACTCTGCAATTTTTTTGCATTTTAATGGATTCAATGGATTCTTATGAAAAATATATTTCAATTTGCATCGTTTGAGTATGCCGCATTTTTTAAGAATGAAACCTCGGTGAAAATATTCTTCCATCAGTAAATTTTTCTATGATTCTATGACAACATTGTTATTGCACTAGGTCATATCATCATCATCATCACATGGGCCGTGATATTTATATTTTTTTCTCTTGCAATAACTACTGTTCTTCATTTAAATCAGTTTATGACATTATTATCTTAACAATTATTATTATGTCGTAAAAATAAAAACCGTTTGGAAATAACCAAATTAACAATAAATCTTAATTTATTTTTAATATCAACTAATTAATTATATAGCCCTTAAAGTATTGCCTGTAGTACGTCCTTATTTTGTTTAAAATTTACAAATTATAGATTTCAATTGTCTCCCACCGTTTTAATTTGAATTTCTACGGCTTATAGAAATTTGATAGTATACGTTCTCGTATTTGTCCACATATTATGTCCAAATGTAGGATACTAGCGGTCCCATCCGGCTTCGCCAGGGTGCTATGAATCTATGATTAGTTACACGTTTTTAGTTTGAGCAATTTCAGAGATACAGCGTGAAGGTTTCCACTCTCGTTTTCACCCCTTAGGATATGGATTTCGATAATTTGTCAAACAC
Organism: Mongoloraphidia duomilia; assembly: GCA_039654895.1. NCBI lineage: Eukaryota > Metazoa > Arthropoda > Insecta > Raphidioptera > Raphidiidae > Mongoloraphidia > Mongoloraphidia duomilia. The sequence continues at coordinate 21,798,776 of CM077521.1, read as the reverse complement.
CGATTTCTTCAATTTTAACAAAAAAAAATTCTATCTCGAGCAGTTTCGATAAAAAATCATTTTTATAATTCCCCTTTTCACCCTCTTAAGTATGTTGAATATAATACTTCTCACTAACGATTTTTGAGATATGGACAATTTGTCAAGAAACAATACACCCCGTGTTGGTCCCCTTAGGGGTTGAGTTTCGAAAAATTCCTTCTTAATAGGTGCTTACGTCACAAAAGGATCCTACTGTTTAAATTTGCTACGATAAAAAACCCTACACTCTCGTTTTACCTCCTTAGAGGTTGATTTTCAAAAAAATGCTCGAATATAGGTTTGCTTATTTTTAAAGAAGAGAATTAGTATAGGTATTGAATTAAATACCTCACACCTTAATGAATTTTGACCCGTTTCGGAGTTAAATTTCGAAAAATCCTTTCTTAGCGGAATTTCTCTGCTAAATTTCATTTTTGTAGTTTTTACGGTTTCTGAGATTTCGTGATGAATGAGTCAGTCAGTCAGTCAGTGAATGGTATTTCGCATTTATATTAAGATTATAAAAACATTTTGAGTGAAATATAAATTCGAGCAAAATAATGTACAATGGATCTCTTAAAAAATATTTATTATTTATTATCTTCTGAGAATGTAAATTTTCAAGTTTTCATGGTTTGTTCAATGCATTTGAAAAGCCATGTTTACTTAAGTGAGATTTTAGATAGAATGGTATCAAGTATTAACAACATTACGAGTAGGTATATTTTTAATGAAGATCGATTTTTTTCTCCCCAAAACCCCTTTTCAGTAAAGCTCATCCAAATCGTTACAGCCGTTTTATTCCTGTCAGCGTTACATTAAAACGTTTAATTTTTGACTCGATTTATTTATTTATTGTAGATTATAGACACGTCGACAACTTAGGTCATTAGCGTCTTAAATACATTAAATAACAATTCTCTAAATTAACTTAATGACATCACAAAACATCCATGAGCGGAGGTTGGATTCGAACCGGCGACAGACTCGAGATCATTCCAAATCACTAGGTACCCTCGCTAAAGAAGTACCTATAACTTTAAAAAATTACAAAATTCAGTCAAAACAGAACTAACGTACATAATATAGATATTTTTTATCAACCGATGTGCCTTTGTTTTAATTAGACCTCGGTTAAACATTGCTTTGATGGTTGCCACTAGAACGGAATGCAGTTTCCCATTGCACTCCGCAACCTCTTAAAACGCCTTCTTGAAAACACGTCGTTAAGTTAGGAAAAGGTATTGCTCACGGACATTTTACAATTACTAATTAAGTAGGTACAGAGAGCTAAAAGTAGACATCACTATATTTTTCTTTTTAGGTGTTATAGTTCCAGAACTAGCTCTTTAAATGTGTAAAATGAGTATACATTTAGAAATGCGCAAAACTAGTACTAAGCATATTCATTTGTTTTGGCGGGATTTCCGCTCAAGAATTCGGGGATATAGTATAGGCGAAATGTAAATAAACGAGGCCAATCCAAAATACAAACAGATATAAATACAGAATTTAACAGCAAAATTTCAAAAAGAAACCGATCGTTCTATACCATATCTTATTTGGCGGTCAGAACGTCACCCTAATAACCACAACTAAATAGTGCATTAATAGGAAATGTTAACCCTTGTAGCTTTTAAACTATACTAGACCGATTTTGGTAAATAAAGTAGCAATCGATTTATCTTTGTGACGTGCGTGTTATAGGGTACATTACGTCACCACGGATCTAAATATGGCGAATGATAAAGTCATATTACTATGCAAAAAAATTAATCGAAATTATTAATACAAAGTGTAGCGTATCAAATGAAAGGGATTGGCGAGATTCCAAAACAAAATAATTCTAAACAAAAATAAATGTTTAGAAAAGCCAAACTCGACTTCGAAAAAGTAGAAAACAAGCTTTTAATGTGAAAAGTAGATAGGTAACTAACAAAAACTAACGTCTTTTTACCTGTCAATATTTCATATTGGAAGCTTGTTTTCTACTTTTTCTTAGTCGGGTTTTTAGTTTTTTAAACTTTTATTTTTATTTATTTAGATTCCTTCATAAAAATATCTTTTATCTTTTCATGGGTACCTACCTATCGACTAGTCACTATACTGTTTAATATCTTGTATCTATAGATACTTTTTAGGGTTCTGTACCTCTGAACGAAACCCTATTTTTTCTGGTATCTTCTGCAGCTCGGCGTACGACCAACACCATCTAAACACAAATGTTGGGGTAATGTTGCTACGACCTGCGTGAAAAATATAACATCTTGTTTACTGTACAAATGAATAAAATTGCTAATATATTACCTATTCGCTGTGAGCTTCTACACTGGCGCCGTCTATTGGTTCGAAAAAGGCATCTTTGCTGTAACTTTAGTATGCGAAATTATAAGAAAGAGCAAAAAATTCGCTTATTACTTGCAATTGAGAGTTGAGACAATACCTCCAAATGTTCTAATTGTATTGTAAACGTTAGTGAATATATTCTTCAAAAATTCAATGTAAGTAAATAATAAATATTTATTGCTTTAAGTTATTAGGACTATGTAGAGGTTATGTTTCCACATTTTGTTGCTGTATTAGTTTAGGTCCGAACAATTTTTATAAGATTCGTTTATTATCAACTTAATTTGCCATACAATAAAATTACATTCTTTAATTATCTGTTCTTTCACTGCAACACTACAACAAGTTCTCATTAAAAATACAGCATTAACGCATAAAGTCGCCGCATACAGCGCTCGCGAAAACCTGCTTATCCTCTCCTTCTCGAGGCTCATAACGAATACACATTTTATAACATTTGGCAAAGTGAACTATCAGTGTTCCACAGCGTTATTTCAATGCAATTGCATGCTTTAGCACTCCGAACAATGCGTTCGGTGTAAAGAAAAAACGTAAATATTTTTGCTTCGGTGAACTCAAAGTGATGATCTAAAATGCATTTTACTTATAGTACGTTGGCTCATTCGCTTTTATGGTAACTAACAGCCACAGCATTATAGACTGATGGCACAATAAAGTAGATTAAATTGTCTTCACCTCTTCAAATAAATAATCTTTTAACGTTTTTCTTTACATACTGCACTTGCCGTGAAGAAATTGTAATTTATTTTGTTATACATCTGCAGTACATTTTTATTCATTCTTTACAAAAAATATATATGAATAAAATATTAATTTCCATATGCTGTTAATTAATAATAAAGTCAATTATGAAAATAAAAATGTATGTTAGGTACTTTGTTTGGATAATAAAATGTTTATCTTAATAACAAATCAACAAAAAAATTCCCTTGTGTTTAAATTCTATAAGTACGAATAAAAATTTATTTTAAAAACATCAGAAAGATCAAAAATAATTTCAACGATTTCATTTATTAAAGTAATAAAAACGGGGCTGCAATTTTTATCGAATTTATAAGTTTAACAATAATTTCAGACGGTTTTCAAGATTAATTGTAGCTTCACGTTTTTTTTTTTTTGATCTTAAATTTGTGTAAATAGTAATTCAAAAAGCACATGGTAAGTACCTACACAGCAGTATTTTCTGAAAAAAAAAATTGTTCCTAAAAATTTTGGACGCAAAATCCAGAGTTAAAAAATGTTTGATATCAGAATTGGAAACTTTTTGGTCGCATGTATTTTTTGTAATAAAATTAATTTTAAATTTATAGCCATTTTAGTTTTAAAAAAAAAATTTTTAAATTTTTTTTTAATTTGTCCCTGAAGAAAATATTGAATTATATCGAAACGTCGCATACATTATAATTAATGAAGAAATTGGATCGAGAAAGAGGCTTTTTCAATACCTATTTAAATCAATAATTTAATACCGATCTTAAAAGAATCAATTTTTTTGTAAAATTTAAATTTAGCATCTAATTGATATTAATGAGCTAGCGTGTGCGATTTTCGATTTTTTCATATAAATATTTTCTAGAAAAAAACGGTTTTCGAAAATGTATTAATTTATTCTTTACTTAAATGATATTATAACATTAACATACATTTTGTTATTAGGGTTCCGTTTCTCAATAAGAAAAAAACGGAACCATTATAGGATTACTCGTTTGTCCGGCTGGCTGGGTGTCCGTCAGTCAAGACCTATTTTCTCAGGAACGGATAGAGATATCAAGTTGAAATTTATACGAAATACTAAGGTCTACGGTCCCTTAAAGTTGTAAAGAATTTAAGCTTCTAGGTCAACTCGATCAAAAGATACGGCCATGTTGTCATCTCATCAAAAACCTACAGGGTACTTCCCGTTGACCTAGAATCGTGAAATTTGGCAAGAAGCAAGATCTCACAGCACAAGTAAGGGGAAAAATCTGAAAATCACAAAAAGTAAAATTTCAAAAGGATCCTATACCTATTTTGATATTCGCAAAATCACTCATCAAAAACCTATAGGGTACTTCCAGTTGACCTAGAATCATGAAATTTGGCAAAAAGCAAGGTCTCGCAGCACATGTAATGGAAAATATCCGAAAATCACAAAAAGTAAAAATTAAAGGGGGTCCTATACCTATTTTGATATTCGCAAAATCACTCATCAAAAACCTATAGGGTACTTCCAGTTGACCTAGAATCATAAAATTTGGCAAGAAGCAAGGTCTCGCAGCACATGTAAAGGGAAAGATCCGAAAATCATAAAAAGTAAAAATTAAAGGGGGTCCTATATCTATTTTGATATTCGCAAAATCACTCATCAAAAACATGTAGGGTACTTCCCGTTGACCTAGAATCATGAAATTTGGCAAGAAGCAAGGTCTCGCAGCACAAGTAAAGGGAAAAATCCTAAAATCACAAAAAGTAAAAATTAAAGGGGGATCCCCCAAAAAACCGAAAAATCTTTATTGGTTGTATCTTTGTAACCGTAACATGTAGCCGGTTGAAAATTTCACAGAATAGGTATGTCTACCTAATTTAATTTTTGTAACGATACGGAATGCTCGTAGCGCGAGTTCCACACGCACTTGACCGCTTTATTATATTATAATAATATTGATGTAGGTATCTTTTATGTTTCAACATATCAAAAATTCGCCTACTGTTTTATTAGATCAAAAGCTCTTTACGCAATAGCGCAACTTGGCATATTTGATAATAGTATGATGTCATTAAAGACGGTTGATGTTTGTAGTGCGTCAAGGTCACGTGTACTAATACACAATACATCTATTGCATAATGGTTGATGATGTTAAAGACCAAAGATTACGCCATCTTTGATAAGATCTACCCTAAAATTAATACCGCATTGGATTATTTTACAACATAATTGAGGTATTGTGTCATTCTCCCTGATATAAAATCAGTTAAAGGTTGATTCACATACAGATTTTATGTAAATACTAATTTCATTTCAAATTTTTCGTTCTCATTTGAGTATTAATCATTTCCTTAAAGTTTTGGTTATAATAATTAAAGATTATATTTTTACACTAGCTTTTACTAGCAGCTTCGCTCGCTTTAATGACAGTCTTCATAGAATGCGTTTTTTACAAGTTCTATTGACATTTAAATAATTTAAATTTTTATGCCCAAAAATATAAACAAAATTAGCATAAAATTAGCGTTGAACAGAAGAGACAAGTCAAAGAGGAAGAATATTAAGAGAGACAAACGGCCATATGTAAGCATCTCTATTAAACGAAAGTAATTGTTGTCCTATTACCTAATACCTACCATTAACCAAAACATGCAAAAATTCGGCGCAGTTTGGTTCAGCACGGCGCAAAACAATTTGCACTAAAAAAAATCAGTCCGAGGCAATGCGAGGTTTCCGTTTAGGGCTGCTTCAGGCGAAACTACTTAGAGGCACTTCACAGAACCGCTGCTGCTCGTGAATAGTGGGAATAATAAATGGAGTGTTTTATACACAGCCGGCCATAGAAAAACGTGCGTAAGCAGCGCCACCAACGCGCGTTTGTAAGGTTGCTAACGCGCGTTACTTTAGCATTACAACTGTGAGACTCATGGGTTGCGCTCCTCACAAACCAAGTTACTAGTAGGTGATCTGCGGGCTGCGTTAAGGTAGCCTCCCCCCAGTGAGTTGAAGTATGTCATAATTTTGCTCCGTTAACAACAAATTTTGCTCCGCAAGCAAGAAAGATATTTGGAAAACTAAATGGGAAGGGCTAACTTAACACAATGAAAAAATTTTGCTCCAATAGTGAGAATAGGAAGCCCCAAAGAATCTCTAATAGCCCCCCCCCCCCTTCCATACATTTTTTTGATCTTTTTTTGTACCATTTGATTCGCTATATTTTACACCATATAGGACAAACAAAACAGTTATTAAAGAGAATAATTTACCAACACCAAATAAAATGTAAAAACATAAATATGATCAATGAAAACAAGACAGCGTTATCAACACATCACTTTGATACTGGACATAACTTTATATTTGATGAAGTCAAAATAATGGACAAAGAATCTAACTGGAAGAAAAGAAATATAAGCGAGATGTTTTTTATAAAAACAAACAACTCTGTTAATTGGAGAACAGATACTCAACATTTGCGTAGCCAATACAACTGTATTATAAAAAAGTTGTAATATTTGAGTTTATTGCTAAAAAACATCTGTTTATAACACACAATAATATTAATTATGAACATTTTCGATTTTTGATTACCTATATGACAACCATTTTCATTTTATTGTTATACTGACGTGTATACATCAAACAATATTTTTATCTATTGTACTTTGGAAAAAAGTTAGCATGTAATGTTAGTTACTAGGGTTAGTAAATTGATTTTAATATCTAATAGACCAAGAGGCGGGCGTTAATATATGAAGCTCATTTGTGACAGGATGAAATTTTCAGGGAAGGTAGTATTAATTATGACAAAGAAAAAGCGCTAGGGTTGCCTAGTCAAATCCTGGTGCGACGGCCGGGATAAGCCACTTCCGGTGCAAAATGTCAATTTTTATATGTATATGTATATATGTATAAATTCAAACAGCTCAAAATTACAAAGTGGCCCTTTGTCCAGCATGGTAACCATAGTTTTTAAGAAAATGACATTTCGAAAATTATAAATTGTTAATAACTGCTCAAAATTGGATAAAATATAATAGTTAAATCCTGTATCACGGAAAAGAAAAGTTATACATTTTGTAAAGTAGTATCAGTATATGCAAAAATTTAAATTTTTGATGTGAAACATCTTTAGGTACGGGTGTAAAGTCGTTTAAATGGAACGTCGCCAAATGTCATTTGTTATTGCATTTTGAAACTACGTGGTCAATAATTATAGTTTTTTTACTAACATTATCAGCGGTAATGTGTCATGCATCGTTTTTTTTTTTTTTTTTTATTAAAAAAACAGATAGATTATTATGTATTGTTTTTTTTCTTATTGAAAAATTATTAATGTGATATTTTTTAGCACCTTACCTATATTAAAAATGTTAAAAATTCAATTTTCAACAAAAAATATCTCGCATTATTTTCTAATTTAACTAGCATAAAGAGATACCTTTATTAAAAAAATATATTTAATTTTTATTTCATGATTTTCTTGACTTTTTTTCAAAGCAACTACCTTAAACTACGTTTTGTTAAAAAATGTTTACATAATATTATTGTAAAAAATAAAATAAATATTTTAATAGCACGTTAATATTTGTTCGGAACATTTTTGAATAGTTTAATGTATAGTAAACTATATTGAAACTCATGTCGATCACTCACGTATGTAATATAATAAAATTAAAAAACCGGTTGATTTGTGAATCAGAATTGTCAATCATTGGCAATGTTTGCCTTCTTCAGGCCTAAAATTACATAATTCTAATAATGTAATTTTTAACTATTTTGTTGCCTTCTTCAAGCCTAAAATTACATAATTATAATAAT
>CM077521.1:21637180-21790781 GCA_039654895.1 Mongoloraphidia duomilia | reverse complement strand
TAATATCAAATGGAACAATTGATTTGTACAACCCTGACTTCTAGACAAGTAAGTATATATTCACCCTTCTTTATTCCATTGTGAAAATTGAACGGTAGCTAACGACAGTTGCTAATTTTAAATACCCACTCAGAGTTAGTGAATTGCGCATTACTCTTACATAATAGACGGTTAGTTGCTGGCGTGTTTCTTGTGAATTGTGACATAACAGACTAAGCAGCGCGTATACACCTATGGAGACACACACGTGCTAGACACGTGGTATTCATTAACTCACTATTCAGCTTTTCAGCGGCAGCTATCTGTCTCTAATAAAGCTTATATTATTATGACTACAGTTTTAAAATGTTCGTTTCAAACAGAGTCAGACTTAATAAAATCTCAAAGAAAGATCTCTTGAATTTCATAAAACAGTAGCGAAATGTACAGGGTGCCCCAGTAAACATTCTGTACAACCGGTAATAGGTGTGGCCATGATGTGCTATCAAAATAACAAAACAAAGCTCCAGTAAAAACTTCACATTTTTCGAGATATTTAAACTTTTTAAACGCATATTGTGCGCGTAGTTTCAAAAACTTGCTTACTTCATCCAGATCCCACACTAAATTATTTTTTAAAATAAAAATATGTTGCTATTTTAATGGAGCGCAGCGTTTCATTCTAGAGTAATTATTCAATTTGGTCGACAAACGTTTTTAAAATTTTAAAAAAGTTTTAAGATCCCGAAAACCGTGAGTTTTTACTGGTGTCATGTTTTGTTTGATAGCACATGGCCAAACCTACCACCGGTTAAAAACTTATAGAAAGAAGGTTTACTGGACAACAAATCAAATTAAAAATAAAATATATATGTATATATTTAGAGTTCAACAGAATGTTTTTATTTTTTGCGAAATATTGTAAGTACTTTTTTTTTAAATCTATTTTAATTAAATGACGAATTGCACCATACAGTGTGGTTTTTAATGATAATAAAATAATAATTCTAAAAAATAACTCAAGCAGATAAGCAACACTTTTCCGTTTGTTTTTTTTACTTTCGAGCGACCATTTTATGAGTGAAGGCGAAAAAAATTTAAATCGAAATTTCGGAATATTTAGACGTTTTATGATTCCTACATACCGTGAGTTTTGGATGTCCGTCCGTCCGTATGTGCAGATGTCTAGTTGACATACCGTTCAACGAATCAAAACGAAATTGTAAATTTTAGGTACGGTTTTTAGAAAATTCATCAGGTTTTTTTTTATTTTAGGTAATAAATTTACTAGCGATTTTCTCTATCATATTTCATAAACCGATAGATTAGATTAGATTCTATTTAACACGTAGGTAGGTATAGGTATATCATTAATTCATATTTTCAATTTTTATTATTTTTAGGGTTCCGTACCTTATAAGGAACAACGGAACCATTATAAGATCACTCGTGCGTCCGTCTGTCTGTCTGTCACAGACGTTTTTCTCGAAAACTGCATGACGTAGGAATTTTATTTTGGGGGTAAGTTTGGCCCACTAAAAAAAAGTTGAATTTATTGTATCGTGGGATAGGTACTTATAAGTATATCGTCGGAAAGAGATATTTTTGTGGACTCCAAACATATTTTTTTCAAATTTTTTGGTGAATTGTTTATAAAGATATAGCTTAAAATGTGCGAAAAAACACCATCCCCTCTTATCTTTTAAGTTTCTAAAGTTAAAAATTTGACATTATTAGGGTTAGTAGGTATTGAATTATAGATTACAGGCAAACTATCAGCATTTTCGTCAGTAATAATTTGCGAAAAAAAAATGTTTTCGGTAAATTAGAAGATCATACGATAAGACGACGAAAGCAACGACAAATTTCGCCGCAAAGAGTTAAAGCGACGGTGGTGTAGTGGTATCTGTACTGGCCTCGCAATCGTAGATAGCCGGTTTGAATCCCAGACGGTCTGAAGTTTTTTTTTTATAATGTAACTATATTTTGGAATTTTCAGAATAAGAAATTTAATTTAAAACGATTTAAAAATAATTTCAGAAAAATAAATTAATGAAGTGTACATATTTTAATTTATTACTTTCTTAGTTGTTCGAAACTGGTGCTTGACCGGTTTTTTTAATAATAAATTGAAAATCCATTTGAAACTTTTACCAATTCTCGGATTAGAACCTGGGAACTGAGGCTTTGTTGGCAAGCCACGAAACTCCATATAAACAACGGCATCGCTACGCCCAAGCTATTCTCATGTCCAAAATAGGTTCCTACCAGGGCCGTAGCTAGAGCTAAATTCAAGATAGGGCACTGAAAGCAAAAGACTACAATTTTTTAATTGGATTGCCCACCTCATCTGGTGATATCAAATTACAAAAGCAAGAAAACGGTAAATGACAATTTACTCAAAAAAAAAAAAAAAAATACAGAACTTGCCATATTATCAAATTTCCGAAGAACTTCATTTAGTCCAACGAATTTAATCTTGTTTTTCCAAATGCCAGATAGATCAAGTCTGTCATTCTGTCGCGACAGTCTTTGCGGCTTGTTTATAATTCCTTAAAGTAGGGCACTGGATGTTTTAAGGTAGGGCATTGCCCCTTAATGCCCCCCCCCTAGCTACGGCCCTGTCCAGAACTCAGAACTAACAAAAAACAACAAATTTACAATATTTTGAAAACGTGATTAAAGACTAGGTAGGCCAACTAATTTACTGAATGTATATTTGTTCAAAAGTCGAACCTGTTGGAAACGAAAACTTGATGAGTCTAATTATACGAGTACCCACTCTGTAAGAAGCGAACTGAAACTAATACATTATTGAGCTTTGAATAAGGTCGTTGATCTGAATAAATTGTATTTGAATAAGTTGTCAATTTTTGTGCATTCGACTGCAACTAATTTGGGTGTGAAAATCTTAACTGTAAAAAAATATACAATTGTTATTTTTGCGTCCTGCTTTATTTAAACCTGCGAAAAAATTATTTATGTTTAGATTTATTTATTCAATGTGGACTTTTTCACATTTTTTAAAAAATGAACAACATAGATTTAATATTTTAATGAGAATTGGTTTCTGGGTTTGAGCCGCGTCTGTGTAGATTATAGACGCTCGACAACAGAGGTCTGTGAAGATCTTTCTGCCGACGTTTTGCAGCACATTGATGTATAATTAAGCTCTAGCTACGGCATATTATTCCAGCATCAGAGCTGTTCCACACCCTGATGCAGACTGAAATGTTTGAGAAACGTCGGCACAAACCCAGAAACCAGTTTTCGTTTAAACTTTTATAGGTATTTTGAAACTATAACACTTTTTTTAAATAAAATCTTGTTTCGTACTTATAAACAATAGTAGATTGTATATTTAGATGCGTAATGGACTAAATTACGACGAGTGATGATAGTATGTAAAAACGAGTGATAGCGAGTTTTTACAATCACACGAGTCGTAATACCATTACGCACGAGATATCTATAATATGGTATTTTTTGCCATACCCACTACAAAATACCCATTTTTCAATTCATTTTCAAAAAAATTTCCCTGCAGTTATTTGCGTCGCCATCTTTACTTCTACAGTATGCCGTGAGTAATGGCAAGCGCACGCAGGCGTATAAAGCGAATAAACAGAAGTTGCTATGGCAACCGTTTACTTACCGCCCTAGTACGGTAAGTAAAACACTTTCCGCACACGTGACTGTTAAATGACTCATTAAAGGCCGCTAGATACATACATCGAAAGTAGCTATTTTGTAGTGGGTATGGCAAAAAATAATTTAATTAAATTCTAAGTTTTAATAGAATAGTTTAATAATTTGCGATAATTTTTTGAGTTTTATGGACATTTTTACTGCTGCCTGTTGCCAAGAAACGGTCACTTCTATATCAATAATCTTATTGAAGTTTTCTATGCTTTTCTGTGGTTTTCTATGGTTATCTGAATACTTTAGATGCTTTCTTATACTCGATAACCTGCCCAATTCTTGTGCTAACAAAGTTACCTACCTAATCCAAACATCCATTCGCACTTTGCTACTAACAAAAGTTAAAATTAAATTGGAGATAGTAATGGTGAATGTGGCAATAGTGATGTCAATATCGAGAAAAGAACGTCAAAAGCATCATTATTATCCGGGAATTAAAAAAATCGCCTATTAACTTTTAACTTTAATTTTTTTTTTTTTTTTTGAAAAATGTTACAAACATTAGGTATATTATGAATAATTATCAATTTAACGTACGTAGGTAGACAAACAACATTTTATACATTTTTTTTTATTATTGGTAGAAATAACATACACATTTATATTATCTGGACATCATTATTCTGTTTTACTGTTTAGTGTTTGTATGCGCTCAATACTAGGTTCCATCAAGCGGAAGCTCAAATTAGGAGCAATCAAAAGTAATCTCTGGCATTCTACAGTCAGCTGATTGTGAATGCAACTACAAACATACATATACACACACTTACATAAGCGGTTTGAGACAGAACTTACTTGTGCCCAAACTACATTCTGTGCGCGTCGAAAGTGCCCCCACCCCTTCCGTTGTACATAAAATTATCATGGCTACTATAGTAACACAATTCAAAAAATATCTTTTCTAGACAAATAAATAACAGTAGGTACCTACATATCATTGCACGTATCCAAGATGCAAGCTTCCAAGATTCAAGCGTCCAACTTTCAAGCATCCAAGTTACAAAAAAAGTACCTATCTAAGATTAAAAAAGTATAGGTATTGGGATCTGTCAAATGGGCATATGACATCTGGAGGTAAAAAATTTTACACGGATAAGGGAAAAATTTACATGCTTACAGTGTAAATATATCGTGAAATTGTTTATTACAAAAATAAAACACGTAAAATAAACAAAAAATGTATAGAAAATGGAATCAGAGACGTTTTCTAATATCAGTTATGCCTGTGTAAATCTTACTTTACAGCAAATTATTTTCGAATGAAATGTGAAGAAACTGTATTTATGAAAAAAAAAATATTTTATATTAATAATAAGATGTACTCATTATCATACTGTACTACTACAATAGTTAAATCACTGATGATTGACAAATTTAGCACTAACAATAATCATACAAATATTTTGAGGTTAGTAACTTACTTATTACAATACTTGTAACATATTATGTTGCAGTTATGTGTTTACATTATTCACCTAACCTTACCCAGCCTTAAAGGAGCATTGAACGGATGATTAATTTGGTGGAGATTTTCTTTTAATTTTGATGTTTTTAAGCAATATGCCGTGAAGATCACTACCTTTGACAGCTCATTTTTTTCACACATTTGATAATAATATGTCCTGCTTTGAGAATCCGTTCTCCTTTAACGAAATTCCTTTGTTTAGGATTCGTACCGGCCCAATCACAAATTGCGCTTATATTTATCATTTCTTATCACTTTGAAAATCACAAGATTACACGCAATACTCCGTGTTTGAAATTTGCCACTAACGCCGTCATGTTTTAAAGCTCCGCCCATCTGACAGACCCCAATCCAATCGTCGATCGGTTGATCTTAAATACAAAATATTCTCTGATTGTGGAACCCGTTGTTTAATAATATAAAAAGAAGTGTATTTCCATCTGTGTTTTCTGAAGTGGACGATACCGTCCCCCCTGGGGGTGCTGGAGCGATCCAGGGAGAGGGCGGTAGCATCCTCGGAAGCAAATGGGGGGCGTTGAATAAAAATAAAGGGACGGTGGAAGCATAAAGAAGAAGAAAATTTTGAAAAACCGTTCGTGTCTGTTGTTTCACTTGTTGTGTAAAATACTTTTACTTTACTGAGTAATTTTTTTCTGAAAAGGGAACAGTCGGCAAAATAAGTTTGGGAATCTCCGAGTTAAGGGAACTTATGGACGGACACCATTGAAGTCTAGCCTTATTAATTTATAGGTAGTGATTTCGAGAGTTTCAGTTTGTGGTTAGTTTAGTTACGAACTGAGAGACGGTCGGCGTTGTGTCTCCGCAGCACGCTTGGTACAGCTGACACAATGTACTCATATTACAGGTTATTAACGATCTTGTGAATCAAACAATTAAAATTCACGGATGTTATTATAACACGACTTCCAACCAAAATAGACGTTACTTTTTAAATTAGCCTATTTATAGTTTGCACTTGCTTTTGCTTATAACTTTTCCGTTGGAAGTACTTCCTAAAATTAATCAATTTATTATAACAAGTCAAATAGAAATAATTTATAATGTTTAATTCACAGTTATTCATTAATTGCTATAGAAGTGTGTTTATTCAAAAACGTTCAAATGAATTGCCCACGGCAATATGAATGAAGATAGAATAGTAGATTATAGATGCCCGGCACAAGACAATACTTACTATATCTGAACGCGCGTTACCGTTGTACCGTAGTAAGGTTTGTCTGGATATACGCGCGGAATGTTAAGACAATCTTCACTTTGTTCCAACGCCGTGTGTGTTCCACTATAGTAAACAATGCCAATACGCATCCGAGACCTTTCCGGCTGCCAAACCATCGAGTCATACTGAAGTACACATGACATGCACTATACCCATACCGCCTTCTGTTGAAATTTGGACTGTGCTCGTGGAGCACGACTCTGATACAAATTTATTTTTAAATCAAACGCAGCTCGTCGTTCAAGAGTTCAAAAATGAATTTTTCTTGTTTTAGTAGTTTCAAGTTGACAGTATTGCAGTGATTGGCAATGTCAGTTAAGACAGCTAGATTTGAGGCACTATTTTTTCCTTTTCATTTAAAAAAAAATCATCTCTGATATTAAATCAAAAAGTCGCGTCAACACTTTAGCTCGGCTTAACCAACGTTATATTTGATTATGATAAACGACATCTGAGTATTCGCATCCTATCTCCTCTAAAAATGCTTGCAATTGGTGGTGGTTCAGGGCTCGAGATCGATTAAATTAACTACGTCTCTTACAACATACATAACGTTCTTCATGTTCACGATTTTACAGCGAAGTGTTTGTTGGTGAATGATGCAGTGAGTTGGTAGTGGTTGTCCAAAATTTTGAGAATTCATTAAATGCGATATCTTTGTCACTAAGCCGTTTTTCTTTCCAATCGTACTTGGAGCATCATCCGTTGTTAATCCGCAAAGATTTTGCAATTTGAAACATGAACGAGTTTTGAATGTATCTAATGTTAAAATATTAAATTAATCATTTCTTTTCTGTTCAATTTATTGTCAAACGAGACGTTCTAATAAGCAAACAGCGCTTTGCAAGTGTTGATTTATGCAAACCAAATTTACATTTGAATGATTCCCGAGGATGAGATGGAGTAGCAACTAAAGCGCTCTTTCGATATAAGAACAACTTTGTAGAGAAGATGCAAGAAGAATAAAACCAAATCCTTATTTTTTCGTTTTTTTCTTTTTCACTTTCTTAAGATAGAAACCAAGAACGCGTTTCGAACTATTCAAACCACATTTGAATAAAAAATTGGAGAAAACGTCAAATAAACAAAAAAAAGACGCTGATAATCATCCAGGAACATTACGAATTTTTAACGAAAAAGAACAGGTAAAAACTGTACGCGGTGAACAGGAGAATTGAATCCCAGGAGTAGTGACATATCTAATGAAAACAACATTTAGAAATCTCTTTCCTCTGCATGTAGATCACATTCGGAAAACAATGAAAATTCAATCACCTGAGTCAAATCGCCAAACACAACCCACGATGCTACCGAACCTTCAAGCGGAGCTAGTAACGCCACTGTCGACTCAGGACCAAGAGAAGCCATCTACTTTAAATAAGAAAAATAACGTACAGGAGCGACAATTAAGCATGACGCCTGCAGAATTGGCCCTGGAAAGCCTTGTCATACTCAGACGTTCAGAAAGACAACGACGACCTCCTGACTTTTTCAAATTCCAATAAAATAATAATTTGTTTTCTTTTGTAGAATATATAAAAGGTGTATCATTAATATTGTAAAAATATCCAAGGGTAGATTCCTTGCTAGGAAATAAGAAAATAGTTCTTATAAACTTTTTGCTAAAGACCCTTAAATTTCGGGATACAGGGAATCGAAGTTTTCAAAAAAAAACGGTTTTCTTCTCATAATTTATCACAGTTTTTTTCGTTTGGTTCGGGGGCATGCAGAAGTTATGTTTTTTATTTTTTTCTTAGAAATCAAAGCAAGATACGGAAGCAGGTATGGATAATATTCATATGACCAAAAAGTTGTATTTTGAATTGCTCAATCTTAAAAAATATTTTATTTTGAAGAAAACAGTAGCGTGACATATTTTTTCATATTATTATCAATTGAGTCGCTTCCTAGGAATCCACTGGAATAATTAAACGAATTCTAATTACATTAGAAAAAGTATCTTGTTATTGCCTATATACAAACCTACCAAATTTCAAGAAAATCGAAAGAAGGGTTTTTTCGTAAATTGATAAAAACCCGTTTTTTTTTGAAAACTTTGATACCCTGTATCTCGAAAAGGGTCTTGGAAGAGTTTATACGAACTCCTTTCTTATTTTCTAGCAAGGAATCTATCCTTGGATTTTTTTACAATATTAATGATACACCCTGTATATTTGCTTGTTTTTTAAGGGCGGAAAAGATGTTAAAGTGTGAATCCGACTTAATTTGTAATTACATAAGTTAATAATTATTACTTAATATCTGTAATCTGAATTACATAGTATAAAATGAAGTTGCTTTCCGCGTCTGTCTGTCTGTTTAACCGCTAATTCCTCCTAAACCACGCAACGGATTTTGATGCGGTTTTCACCATCAGTTAGATAATTTTTCACGAAAGGTTTATATATATAGCCAACGAGCGAAGCGAGTGAGTAGTGTATTGCACCCGGACTTTCTTAACACCCAGGCGTAGAGCCGTAGCTAGGGAGGGCATTAAGGAGCAATGCCCTACCTTAAAACATCCAGTGCCCTACTTTAAGGAATTATAAACAAGTCGCAAAGACTGTCACGACAGAATGACAGACTTGATCTATCTGGCATTTGGAAAAACAAGATTAAATTCGTTGGATCTAGAATGAAGTTCTTCGGAAATTTAATAACATGGCAAGTTCTGTATTTTTTTTTTTTTATAATTAAATTGTCATTCACCGTTTTTTGCTTTTATAATTTGATATCACCAGATGAGGTGGGCAATCCAATTAGAAAATTGTAGTCTTTTGCTTCAGCCCTACTTTAAACTTTCAGTGCCCTATATCTTGAATTCAGCTCTAGCTACGGTCCTGCCCGGGCGAAGCCGGACGGACCGCTAGTGTATCCATAAATAGAAATTATTGTAAGAAATTGCAGACAGTAAATTCTGAACTTTCAATAAATGGATTTATTTTACAGTACTTAATAAGGTCAGCAAAGTCTCACGAAACGTTGTACAAAAATTATTTGAAGCATTATATAAACAAATTAGACCAATTTTTACTGTGATCTGTAAATTATTTTAAAAGTAATTTTGATGTCAATATACAGGGTGATTTACACCGGAGGCGAAAAATGAAAATTCGTGTTTGGGATTGGATTGTAAGCATAAAATGTAAAATGTTTTTTTTCCGATCGGTCATTGTTTGAACGGAGATATCGAGAGTCAAACTTTTTAAAGATATACCTAAGTTCATCATCCATTGTGAATATTTATAACTCCTTTACTTTGACAATCGCTAATCAACGAGGTTTAAACCTCGTTGCCGCCAATATTTAAATATGTAATTTTGTGGGATTTCCGGTTTGTAATAATTTAGTGGGTGCTACCATAGAGACATATAGATGTGCTACACTTTTATGCTATCTAGTGACGTTATCTGAGCTGAGTTTTACGTAAAATGCCCTATTGTCAACAATACATTAATAAATAAGTCTTTTGTTGCCAAAAAAACCCCAAGCATCGATATTATCTCCAAAACAAAGGGCGATCGGAAAAAATATTTTACATTTTATACTTAGAATCCAACCCCGAACCAGAATTTTCATTTTTCGCCTCCTGCGGTGTAAATCGCCCTATATAACAAATATGAATGTATAAGTATACTGGGCCTACATATAATCACTACAGTTGGTGACCTTAAAATACATTTATCGATGTTATCCTACTTTCTTTGTACTACACTTCTTACAGTACGCGGTCGCGCGTTGTATTTGACGGAAGGCAGGTTGAACGGTTTGGCTGCCATGTAAATTCACAGAGATATATCTGGCAGAATATAACCTGTCGAAGTCATTAAAGAATTTGCAAAAAGTAATCCGAGGAGACTCGCTATGCGTTAAATGAGCAAAATAAAATGTTATGTGCTTTTTTAGTGTTTACCTTGATAAAGCCTACCCTCAGCTGCGTCAAGCCCCTCCCAAACCAAAATCCTGGATCCGCCACTGGTTAGTATAATATTATACTAGGTAGTATATAATTGCATGATTTTAAATTTCAAAGAAAAATTTATTTTACATTGACAAACTAACGGTCATAAAAACTAACGTTTAATCCGGAAATAAATTATGAATAATTGAAGAAAAAAACAAACGCATTTAAATTTCGAAAAAAGCCTCTAATAATCACAAATAAAAGAATTAAACACTCATTTAAAACATGCAAGTGGATTCATGATGCGATGTATCAAATATTGGGAGCACTTGTCGAACTGGCAGCCTGCATACAACCATTCAAGTGGGCACCTATAATAGTACCGAGCATGAACAGTCCTGAACCATAAGCACCATATACGCAAGTTTAATTCTAGTAGGGAAGCTATCAGAAACCACACAAAGTGGTCGTGGTATAATGACACTAAATTTAATTTACAAGTGTACCAACTGTTACATATTCATATTTTAAGAGTATTTAATACTTACTACAACCATTCATAAAGCAACGTGATGTTTTCAGTGGCTACAGTTTAGACGAATCAACTTTTCTGTGAAAAAATGTATGCCACTAGAGATTTTAGGCCGTAATTATAGTGAAAAACTGTGGATATATTGATCAGTTTGTTGAAAATGCCCTTAGCAAACAACCAGTTATTTATGTTATGCACTGTTATGCGCTAGGTCGTGGTTCGAAATATTGTGACTCAGAATTAAACTTATCGGGGGGGGGGGGAGCAAGGACAATCACCAATACACAGTTACCAAAACGAGGGAGTAAGTTACAGTCAACAGGAGTTCGGCGCTTACTCTAGCCCACAAGCAATGTACTATACTACAATAGGGCCGTTTAAAAAACCATACCACCTACCACTCGACATAAATTGACATTACGACAAAACAGTGGACTATTTTATGAAGTAGAATATTTGTGCCAGCCACACCGATTAAAGAAATCAAAGGGCGCCAGAACCACTTAGGCCGTATCACTGCAAACCCAGCGGGTTCAGCTTGGGAAGCTGTATAAAAAAATCCACAATCCTAAAATATTTCAATAAATAAATCTTAAAATTAAATCTTTAATCCTAAAAGGAATCCTAACAAAATCTTAACACCAATTCTAAAACAACAAAATCCGCTAACAACAGTTACAACGCGGAAATCCTAAAATTTAAACTAAACACGGGACGACACATTAAAATAAAATAACATTTGCTTCAATAGATTTTGCATCAAAGTAATTCGACAATAAAATTATCGCACGGCGACTCACAAAATAATAATTTACGAACAATCACGGTTCGCACAACAATCGACCACCAATGGTTTATTGTATCCAGTTGACTCACATAAATAATCTACGAATCAAAGTTCGTATTTCAACTTATAACCAACAATAATTTGCACGTCCTGGATTCCAATCTATTCGTGGGCCAATTTAAGGCAATCCTACATGACAATCATAAATTTGTACGTCGACGTACCACACTTTCAAACTTTCAACAATATTAATGGGGGTAGTACGCCACTGAACGGTTATTATTAGTTATCACGGCGTAATAATTTTAAGTCTGAAAATAATTACTGAATATTTTCATCTACCAAATTTCACTGACAAAACTAGTAGGCAAACATTTAAATTATCGACGTCCCAATCCAATCATTTGTTCCATCCAATCCGAAAATCCTGTCAAATCCACAGCAACGAATTCACAAGGATTAGATCCCAGCTGTGATGCTAAATCTCAAGGACTTAGTCTGATAAACACAGGCAAAATAAGGATAATTAAGTAGTGAAATTTCGGGAATAATTTTAAATTAAATGACTACCTCAGGAAAATGGAAATGAAAAAAAGGAATATTTGGGTTCCAAAAAAATACAACAAATTATCGCTTGATACACCAAAAACGTCTCGCAGGTAGCTCATCAGTCATCAGCGAGTCAATAAACAACAACAATCAAAACTCAACAAAAACTGACTCAATCAGCACGCAATAAGCGACCTTATTGTCGTCAAACAAACATAATTTCATTCATATTGTATGTTCGCCACCCGGCGACCCCGAGCAAGCTGAACTCTGGCCGGCTCGCTATCCCTCGCCGTGTACTGTGTCTCTGAGCTCTGCTCTCGCGTAACGTACCATCCGCCGTACCTCGCATCCTCTCACTCATACCGCCTTTACGAGCATATATCTCTCTCCGTCGGCCAGATTCGCGACAAGTTTTGAATCAGCCCCATTTTGTCAAATGTCATAGTTGTAGTTGACAATGTATTTTTATTTAAATTGAAAATTTTGATCATAGGCTCGAAGTTAATTATTATTTTGGGGGCTACAAAATTCTGAAATGCTACAGCACACAATATAACTTATAATAATTTGCGTACAATTTAGCTGCCCGGTATGGTTTCGCCAGTGTAAAATTTAATTTTCTAATCTCAATGTTCCCTTTTAATAAGTTCTTTAATTGCGGGATCTCACTCACTTCGTTCGTTCAATCGAATACATAAATAATTAATACGTTACAAACTCGCTTCGCTCGTTCGCTCGAATTTGTAATTAATTATATAATATAGGTATAGAGATATTACATTAAAATTATAAACTAATGCCAATATGAATTCAGATGAAACGCAAAAATTTTATTTTATTTTGACAGTTAAAACTGCAAAGATTTTTACTTCCCACCTCTACTATGGTAGGGAAGTAATGGATTTAGTCCGAAAAAAATATTTCGAGATTTTAACAGATTTTCACGTTTTGAGACCCTAGCAATCGTTTAAGATCATTTTCTGACTGATGTCTGTATGTGTGTGTGTGTGTGTGTGTGTGTGTGTGTGTGTATGTGTGTGTATGTGTGTGTGTGTGTATGTGTGTGTGTGGTCAATTTTTCGCCTTCGATATCTTAAGAACGGAACAACATACGGGCATGCCGATTGCTCTATTGTGTTTATCAGCCTTTAACTTAGATCTGATTAGATTTTGAGTCAAATCGGTTCAGTGGATCCTGAGATATTCAAAAAAACGTCCTCAATGTCACGTATTAACATAGGTAAAAAAAATATAAATGAATTCTAGATATTATAATATGAAAAAAATGTAAATATTTTTTTTCTCTAAAATGTATAGTTTTCGAGAAAAAAAATATTTTACTAAAAAAAATAAAAATTGTACGTAAATCAAGGTAACCATGATTTTTGCTATATTAAGTTAGCCATCAGTAGATCACCAAACAAAAAAGAGGGCCATGCTTTTTTCAAAGAATAAAAATTAAATTGTGTTTTAAAGACCACCAACAGCTAAGGTTATTTGGGCCTAGTCAAAGAATAAAAAAATTCGACTGATGACCAGTCCTATACTTCCCACCTAGTAAATATTTGCAAAAAATAAACACTCTTTTTTTTATTCTTTGACTAGGCCCAAATAACCTTAGCTGTTGGTGGTCTTTAAAACACAATTTAATTTTTATTCTTTGAAAAAAGCATGGCCCTCTTTTTTGTTTGGTGATCTATTGATGGCTAGCTTAATATAGCAAAAATCATGGTTACCTTGATTTACGTACAATTTTTATTTTTTTTAGTAAAATATTTTTTTTCTCGAAAACTATACATTTTAGAGAAAAAAAATATTTACATTTTTTTCATATTATAACATCTAGAATTCATTTATATTTTTTTTTACCTATGTTAATACGTGACATTGAGGACGTTTTTTTGAATATCTCAGGATCCACTGAACCGATTTGACTCAAAATCTAATCAGATCTAAGTTAAAGGCTGATAAACACAACAGAACAATCGGCATGCCCGTATGTTGTTCCGTTCTTAAGATATCGAAGGCGAAAAATTGACCACATACACACACACATACACACATACACACATACACACACACATACAGACATCAGTCAGAAAATGATCTTAAACGATTGCTAGGGTCTCAAAACGTGAAAATCTGTTAAAATCTCGAAATATTGTTTTCGGACTGAATCCATTACTTCCCTACCATAGTAGAGGTGGGAAGTAAAAAAAAGTGTTTATTTTTTGCAAATATTTACTAGGTGGGAAGTATAGGAATGGTCATCAGTCGAATTTTTTCCATAGCACACATATTATGTAACAAATGCGTAACTATGAAAACGTAGAACGCATCTTTACTTCATCATAAATTCATAGCATTCGGGCGAAGCCGGACGGGACCGTTAGTATTTTATAAACACGAAAAGAAGCCCTACTACTGGATATATTATGTGACTTCAAATCGACTATAATAATCATTCTTACTGTACCATTGCAGTCGCTACAACACACTGCATGTAGTGATTTTATTTTGACATGCATAAGTGCTTCTTGGACATAGGTATAACAATAAAGATTTTAATCTAAATAGGGGATTATTGTTACGTAATATGTAACTGAAATAGGGTGCTCGATTGATTTTAAGAGATTTATTTACGTTATTACACATACCTAGTACAGATTATAGACGCGTATAAGCCTTTACAATTATTGAAAACCTTGAAAATTATTTAAGGTATTACAAAATGATTTTTCGGGGAAGTTAATAGCTTTAGAGGAGTGATATTTTTTGGTTCATAATAAACTTTTCAAAGTGAAACTTTCTTAGTCGCGATGAAAGTCATTTCGTTTAACAGAAAAACGAAAAGAAAAAATCAGAAAATGACACCGTCAGGAGTCAGGACTCGAGGAAATGAAATCAGCTACTAGCGGGGAAAGGCACAACTTAGAAAATTTTACTGGTTGATTGGTCGTAAATCCAAGATGTCGATACACAACAAACTTCTGTATAAGTAGATTTGGCATACGTCCGGATTTAGTCCGGACTCGTAATTACGTCCGGAATTTTAATAAATAAAAACAAACAAAGTTTTATTAAAGAAAGCCCTTACGTCTGAAAGGTACCTACGAATGGTACTCAGAATCAGAAGGAGCCAAACGAAGACGTGAAAATGAAGCTGGGGAGGAAGAAGGACCGAGTCAGTAGCCATTTATATAATAATAAGTACATGAACATAATAATTGTATGTCTTAAATTTAAATAAATACATGTTATTATGTTGATTTTGAGTTTTTTAATTACTATAATATGATAATATCCACCTACCTCACCTCTTAGTTCTCCGAATTTCTACAACAGTCTGTAGAAATTGGGAAAACTAATTTTTTTGGTTTTTCAATTCAAATGTCAGTTACTGACATTTGAATTAAAATACCAAAAAAAATTTCGCGGCTCGCGCTTCACGGTCGCCGCGATTTATCCCCCAGATCTGCTGGACAGTCCGGCCTTAACTCTAACAAATTATGGCAACCCTATGTATAAGTGGTGTAATAAAACTAATTTGGAACTAAGGTACAGAACTGTAGGTTACGTCAGCAAATTCTAATATTGAAATTTTACAAAGATTTCAGTCGTAAATGTTACGTATTTTGATTGACGTTCTGTGGTACGGTACCAACAATCGTCTTCATAAAATGTTGGTGAGTACGAAATTACGTTAAGTTTAAATTTCTTAACTTAAAAAGCATGGAGAGAGCTAGGTCTACTTTTCACAGACTTATTAATTATTTACTTTTAAATCCATATTTTATGATTCATGGTTATCATTCGTTATAATAATATGTAATCTTGAATCTGTTATATAAAAACCAGACTATAGTATGTATCCATAAAAGATTTTAAATAGGCATACATAAAGCCCAGGGCGGCGGGGGTCTCGCACCCGGTACGGCGTACAGCACGTCAAACAACAACACAATGCACCACAGGCAACACACAACAATGCTAATATTATAAAGGAATTAGTTTCACTACTGTTTTTATGATATCACAATATTCACGTCAGATTTATGTCCATTTAGTGATCGTTCGTCAAAGAAAGGCGTAATTCTCGCACACTAGGCCTGCGCGAAACAGATCCAAAAACGGAACGAACATGGGACGTTTCCTTTGCTGAGCGAATATGTTTCTGAGAAACGATCTCGTTCCACTATTTCACTAGCACTATTCAGTTGAAGGAAATAATAATTGATGTTATGCTTTCCGCGGATTGCAGACCGACCTCATTCTACACTTCTAAAGTCTAAACGGACAGGAATATGCTTCGTACTGTAAAAAGTCGAGCCTACCCGAACATGCGATATAGTACATA
Organism: Mongoloraphidia duomilia; assembly: GCA_039654895.1. Lineage (NCBI taxonomy): Eukaryota > Metazoa > Arthropoda > Insecta > Raphidioptera > Raphidiidae > Mongoloraphidia > Mongoloraphidia duomilia. Next base: position 21,774,266 of record CM077521.1, on the reverse strand, counting down.
ATATGAACGTATATAACTCAAACTGTGGCCGTCGTCGAACTCGACGAACACCAACAGATTTCGTGATGAAATCGAACTATATTATGCTGGAATATGAACATATTAAGATGCATTCTAAGGAAAAATAATAAACATTTCCGACAGAGGACATGGTTCCAAGAGGTTATACATATCCAGAATTACCCAAGTGTATTGCAGACACACACGCTGACCGCCGCCGTGGGATAAAAAAAATGGGGTCCCACACGGCACTTCTTCTTTTTTTGTTAAAAATGTGAAAAAATGTTATAAAACAATATTTAAAGTGTTTAGGAGGTTTCTATTTTTATTAAGTATATAAACAAAAAAAAAAGATTTTTTTTATGTGGTGACACCATAGAAATATCATAGATAGAATAGGGAAGCCACCCAAAAAAAAGTGGATGCAAAAGATAGAGATGGAGAAGAGAGCAGTTCTTTTATCTTCTTTCTATCACAATACATAACCATGGTTGCAGATGTAAATTACTATAAATTTTTAAATTCACAAGTGCGTCAGAAGACAAGGAAAAGAGAACTGCTGCGTTTTCTATCTCTCTTTTCCAAGGTAACACTGTCACTTACAGTTGTGCCCCAAAAGCTATGAAAGCCAATTTTGCCTCGTGGCACCTGAACAATCATAGCTATATGCAAGCCAATTTGGCCTTGTGATACCAATGTGTCACCACACATCCTGCATACCTACAATCTTGTTTATTCATTTTTTTTAATGTTATTAATATTATATATCAAAAATAAATTTTTGAAGTCAATATAAATATAATATAAATCTATATAATATGCTTTTTTTAGCACAAAAGACGTACGGGCACATTTAGCCGTATGAAGCCTCATTGGTCTCGCGCACGCACTGCAGGCCGAAACAATATGCATCAGGTTCGTCATGCCGACCTCTTTTCGGTTTCATAAAATTCAATGCATTTACGGAGTCCAGTGCGGTTTCACACGACAAAATATATCGGTCGACGATGTGAGACCACAATGGTCTCGCGCAGCGTATGGTGCCGTTATTGTCGTGAGATCAATTGGTCTCATACGGTAGCCAACGTCTTAAGAAAGAACCGCACTGTTAAGGAATAATCTCTAAGGACTACAAGTAGATGAAATACGCAATAACCTCTACTACACACTTCACGAAATTCATGTGTTCCCTTATATTATATTATATACTAGCTGCCCAATACGATTTCGTTCGGGTACAAATCGCTGCTCATTGCCCTTTTGTCGTAGAATAATATCTCTTTGACGGACACTTAAAATTTAGTGAACTTCAAATTTTGACATTACGTTTTTTCAAATATTTAAATTAATATGTTTTTAATCATAAATATAACAATTCACTCGGTTCATATCCATTTCTTAACAAATTCAATACGGTTCATGGGTTCTTGGATTAAAATAAATTGTTATTGATTAATAACTCTTTTATTTATCTTCGTACGACGTTTCGTCTCTTTCGAGACTTTATCAAGTACTGTAACAAAATATAAACGGATACATCAAGTCATAGTTTAAGAGCCAGTGGCCGGCAGACAGAAAGTATTTTACCAAAGTTTAAATTTTTCTCAGCGACTCTCCTATAGCTACTATACATGAGATGGGGAGTCACTAAGCCGAGCGAAGGTAGCGATGACGTCACTCACGTAAGATAGGTACAAAAATCATACCAACTTCAAAAGTATTTTACCAAAGCTGCCGCTTGGATATTTTAAAGAATACAACTATTGTTATTAAAAAATGCAATGGCAGACAATTTGGCCGGTTATAACCTCATGGCAGACGTCATTGAAAATTTGAAAAAAAAAAAAAAATTCAAAAGTATTTTACCAAATCTGATTTTTATATATGTTGTTTATAATAATATTAAAAGTTTAAATTTAAGACGGCAGACGTTTTCTCCGGTTGTAACTTCCCGGCAGACGGTAAAATCTTACCTATAGTGCGAGTATAAGTACCTACTGTAATCTCTCTTACTTGTATAATATCTGCATGCAAATGGATAATCAAGTAAAAATGAATAATAAACTATGAAAATTATAAAAAAATACTTACTATTTTAGAGTAATAAGTAGAAAAGATGGGTCGCTTATAAAATAACAATAATTATAACAATATAATGACAATAATGGAAATATGATCAAAGTTTTTAATGATACTATTTTTTTGTTTACATTTTCGTTTATAATTCGTCAACTTCATGTTCGGAATCATTTTCAACATGATACGACTCATCATTTTGCTCATCATCGACTGGATCATTATCTGTAAAAATGCAATTAAAATTTGTAAATTGAATCAAGAAAATTTAAAATAGATTTTATTATAATAAAATTACCGGATATATCCTGGATAAAATCGGTAAAATAGTATCATTAAAAACTTTGATCATATTTCCATTATTGTCTTTATATTGTTATAATTATTGTTATTTTATAAGTGACCCATCTTCCCTACTTATTACTCTAAAATAGTAAGTATTTTTTTATAATTTTTATAGTTTATTATTCATTTTTACTTGATTATCCATTTGCATGCAGATATTATACAAGTAAGAGAGATTACAGTAGGTACTTATACTCGCACTATAGGTAAGATTTTACCGTCTGCCGGGAAGTTACAACCGGAGAAAACGTCTGCCGTCTTAAATTTAAACTTTTAATATTATTATAAACAACATATATAAAAATCAGATTTGGTAAAATACGTTTGAATTTTTTTTTTTTTTTCAAATTTTCAATGACGTCTGCCATAAGGTTATAACCGGTCAAATTGTCTGCCATTGCATTTTTTAATAACAATAGTTGTATTCTTTAAAATATCCAAGCGGCAGCTTTGGTAAAATACTTTTGAAGTTGGTCTGATTTTTATACCTATCTTACCTGAGTGACGTCATCGCTACCTTCGCTCGGCTTAGTGACTCCCCACCTCATGTATAGTAGGTATAGGAGAGTCACTGAGAAAAATTTAATCTTTGGTAAAATACTTTCTGTCTGCCGGCCACTGGCTCTTAGGCTATCAAGACAACTCTTGACTTGATGTATCCGTTTATATTTTGTTACAGTAGGTACTTGATAAAGTCTCGAAAGAGACGAAACGTCGTACGAAGATAAATAAAAGAGTTATTAATCAATAACAATTATTTATTTCAATCCAAGAACCCGTGAGCCGTATTGAATTCATAAATATAACAATTATAATTAATTAATGAGTTAATTAATAATGCTAATCAGCATGCGGTCATAGTCGTCTTGTCACATCATGTAATTTTGAAACCATAAAATATAACACTTACACTGTGAATTACTTGCTTGGTATTCTTCAAAATGAATATCACAATCAAAATCTTCGTCTCTTTCATTCCATGGATTCTTCATCTTTTTGTCGAATTCGTTGGCAAGAATATTAGACACGACATATTTTATCCCATCATCATTTTCATTGCAATTTTTTTTCACTCGTCGTTAAGCTTCCTCTCGAGAAACGCTAGTCAGGGATGGTTTTCTCTCCGTTTGGGGGTGGGGGAGGGATCTAACGCAGACGCGAAAATAATTTTATCGTGACCAGCGTCCTCGAAAACGGGGGGATAGTTGGTTTTCTCCCAACCAATTTTTTCGCCTTTTTAAGGGTTGTTTCAACCCCCTGGGGTACGCTGGGGCTACTTTAGGGGGCGGACTTTCGTTTAGTATCACATCCTAAAAAAAACATTGCAATTTTTTTCACCCGTCGTTGAGCATCCTCTCGAGAAACGCTAATTATAGGAGTGGTTCTCACCCCCTGAAGGGGTAAAGCCTTGGCCGTCCATGATTTTATTTTTCCTGTAATCAGCAACCTCTAAAACGGGGGGTGGCTAAGTTTGAACAGCGTATCTTGTTGTTTTGGATTTTGGACCAAAAGCCGACTCTTTCACTGGACGAATACTATCTACCGTGTACCTACCTGAGACTGCTCTCACTTGGCGTGTTATCCAAATCACTCATACCGCCTTTGCGAACATAATATAATCTCTCTCTGTCGTCCAAAATCGTGACAAGTTTTTAACCAGTATCATTTTGTCAAACGCCGTCCTCATAGTTGACAATGTATTTTTATTAAAATTAAAAATGTTTGTCATAGGCTCGAAAAAAATATTTTTCTCGGATTACATGTTCCGGATGCTTGTACAAAGCGTCATAACCTGTACTATTAAAAAAAATTTTTGTTTGCTTGTTTATAGACGCTAATCTCCAAAACTAAACTTTACCGATTTGAATGAAACTTTCACCAACGTATTCTTTGGTTCATCAGTTATCATAGACTATTCAATCCGATTTGTACCCGGGCGAAGTCGGGCCGGCCAGCGAGTATCTACCTATTTATAAAATCGCTTCATACGATTTTTTTGTAAAATAATATGATTTATCCATTTTTCTAATATAAACGTGCCATAATAATATCTAGTTTATAAATTCTCATTCATATGTGAACTTCCAAGAGAAGCCGATGCGATCTGAACGTATTAAGATAGGAAAAAATACCACCAAAGTGTATAATAATATAATAATAATTTATATTTAGCTGTCAACGTTTCGTCCGGCCGTAAGGTGTTAACGCACATTCTGTATGACTAAGATACAGACTGGCACAAAAGAATTAACATTCTCAAAAGTAACTTTTAATTTTAAAGGAACTATTTTGTATAATAAAGTACAGTAGTACTAGGTTAAAATGATTGGTTTCGGAAATATCTGAGATCAAATTTAGAGAAATTGAGAAGTTTCCCATTTAAAAAAAAAATAAGGTGGTGCAATTTTTTAGAATTCTTCAATTATTTGACGATAAAGCTTTCGAATAAGGTTGAAAAAGTTTTGAAATAACCAAATTCACGTCACTTTTAAACTTTTAACGACAAAAACTCAAAAACGAAACAGTTTTAGAAAAATTCTCAAAATGATGTCCTTCTTCTGAATCCATCGAAATAAATAAATAACAAAGCTATTTGTACCGCGGGCGGTTAAAAGCTATCTATGTCAGATTGTGTCCACCTATCGATTCAACTCCCAAAGTTTGCAATTTTTAACTCAACAGGCAAAATAACTGATGACGAATAAGTGATTTCCGCGCCATTGTTTAGAAATCTGTATTATGTAGGACAGGTATATATCTATTTAAAAAAATTAAAAATTTTGTTTATATATTTATTATTTAGAATTTATTGTTACTGCGCATGCGTCTCCAATTTTATATTGTGAAACAGTGCAGAACACAATTGCAAAATTTCCCTTCCTAACAAAGTTAGTTTGAAAATAAAAATATATAGGTATTCAATTGCAATGGCAACAAACAGATAGACACAGGAATAAAAATTTGAAGAACTGCTAAAATCAAAAATGTTTTCTGTCGGTATCTCATAAATAACCCAAAAAGTTCGAAAATTGGTCTAAAAACAGAGATTATTAATTCAACATAATATTGTATATTATATGCTATATACTTTTTTATGTTTGTTCAATCGTAACTTCTCGAGGGGTTAACCTATTTGAATAATTTCGACGCCGTTGGGTTCAGAATGTTTACGGAATGGTCCCATATAATTTTTATTTTAATAGGTTCAGTAGCTTTTTTATTTTAGTACAAGAAAGAAGTCGATTAATAACGTGCAAACTATGTATTGCAAACCCACCAAAAAGTAAAAAATAAAAAACTTTTTATAGAAAAAAAAACTTAAAAAAGTCACTGAAGAGACGAAAATAATACAATTTCGAGGTAGGAGCCAATTAAATAAAAGTAGAAAAACAAGTTTTAGTAATTAAATGCGTTGCAAACGCTATGTTTCGTTCCAAGTAATTGCATATTATTTTTCACAACAACTCTATTAACAATTCGATTTGAGGTACCTGCAATTTGGGCGAGCAAAAACGCCGCAAAAATATTAGATCTATCAGCCACAAACAGAGGAGCAAGTGCCCTCAACGTCAAGAGCGGAAAAGGAACCAATGCCCTCAACATCAGGGGTAATAAAGGTTCCAATACCCTCAACACCCCAAGCTGGAGCGTCCACATCAGGGGTTAGAGCTGAAAAAGAGCTTGTTCAGCGCAAATCTTCGCCTCATAGAAAGAGCTCACATAAGCCTTTACTGAGGCAGGAGCGGTTAGTCGCTCCCCGAGGAAGAAATCGCGGGAAACCGTGGCATCGAAAGGCTGATGATGGGCGACACCATTAAATGCCTACAAATAAACCTCCACCATGCGAAAGCTGCATCTGACGTGCTTTCATGGAGGTTTATTCGAGAAGAAATGGACCTGGCACTAATCCAAGAGCCATGGCTGGTAGCCAACAATGTTAGGGGTCTTCAGACCCAGTTAAGTAAATTAATATATTGCAGCGGCTGTGAAAATCCTAGAGCCGCCATAATGATTAACAAACGAATAAATTGTATTCCTTTTTCTAGATTTATTCAACGCGACATCGCTGCAGTGATAATAGATACAACATCTAGGGGAGGAAGGCTTAAGGTTGCAATAGCCTCAGCGTACTTCCCTGAGGCTGATTCATCACCTCCAGAGGCGGTAGCCGATTTCATTATCCACTGCAAAAGAATGAACCTACAATTCATTATTGGGTGTGATGCAAATGCCCATCATACGCTATGGAGCAGCACAAACATCAATAAAAGAGGTGAGGAACTCCTTGAATATTTGTTAACTAGTAATATTGACATTATGAATAAGGGAGGCAAACCTACTTTTATTAATGCAATTAGGGAAGAAGTTCTTGGCCTAACACTGGCTAGCCCTGCTTTCGTAGATAGGGTTAAAAATTGGCACGTGTCTGCCTATGCATCCCTATCGGACCATATGCATATTAGATTCGATCTGGAAGTAAAAACCCATATAATAGAGGCACATCGGAATCCTAGACTTACCGATTGGGATACTTTTCGTAGTATCTTAAAGTCCAAGGATAGGATAAAACCGGGTAAAATAGAGTCTCTAGAAGCTCTTGACGATGCCTCTTATAAACTAAGGGACCGTATTTATAACGCCTTTGAAGAAAGCTGCCCATTAAAGCAGACAAGTTTGAATAGGGACGTACCCTGGTGGAATAAAGGATTAAGCCTACTTCGCCAAAACGCTAGGAAACTCTTTAATAGGGCTAAAATCACCCAAAACTGGGATGAATACAGAAAAGCGCTAACAGAGTACAACAATGAATTGAGGAAATCTAAGAGAAGGTCATGGAGAACGTTCTGCGAAGGTGTTAATAATACACACACTGCGGCACGACTACATAAAGTCCTAGCAAAAGATCACTCAAATGGTATAGGTCAGTTAGTTAAAACGGACGGCAACCTCACTGAATCCGAAGGGGAGACAATTCAAGTTTTACTTGAAACACATTTCCCAGGTTCAACAGTGATACACAATGACTACCCAACAAGAATGGGCTATCCAGAGGAGACTAAAAGACCTCAGACCCACACCTACAAAATGGCTGGTAAAATATTTACCCCGGGTAAAGTCAAATGGGCTATAAAATCATTCAAACCCTATAAATCCCCAGGTGGGGACGGAATCTATCCAGCATTCCTCCAGCAAGGAATAGAGATCATTATAGCGGATCTATTGATATTATTCCGATCCAGCTTTGCTTGGGGACATATACCCAAATCTTGGCAGGACGCTAAGGTGGTGTTTATTCCAAAGGTAGGGAAACGCCTTAAAACCCACCCCAAATCCTTTCGCCCCATTAGTCTCTCATCGTTTCTATTGAAGACGATGGAGAAAATTATTGACCAGCATATAAGAAGTGAATACTTAATTTCATTTCCCCTTAACGCGAGTCAATTTGCCTATCAATCAGGTAAATCCACTATCTCTGCTCTGCATAGCCTCGTCAGGAAACTGGAAAAGGCTAGAGAACATGGAGAAGTTGCACTAGGCGCGTTCATGGATATAGAGGGTGCGTTTGACAACACCTCACATGCATCCATTCACAAAGCCTTAATAAATAGGGGCTTGGACCCTACGATGGCTAAATGGATACACTCCATGCTCACAAATCGGTTAATAACGGCTTGTCTTGGAGATGAGTCAAGTACAGTGAAAACCATTAAAGGTTGTCCACAGGGAGGATGTCTATCGCCCCTGTTGTGGTCAATGGTAGTCGACGACCTGTTAAACAAACTGTCAGCTAACGGTTTTGAAACCATCGGATACGCTGACGACATCGTCATTATAGTTAGGGGTAAGCATGACGGGACGATTTACGAACGAATGCAAGATGCCCTAAAGATCGCCAATACTTGGTGCCTTGGTGAAGGGCTCAACATTAACCCACAGAAGACTACAATTGTTCCTTTTACCAGGAGAAGGAAGCTTACAATCAAAGCACCCAGTCTGGGAGGGATACAAATCGACCTTTCTAACAGTGTCAAGTTTCTGGGGGTTACACTGGATCAAAAACTCACATGGAACTTACACCTCGAGCAAGTTAATAACAAAGCTAGAGGAGCTTTATTTACCTGCAGTAAAATGGTAGGTAAGAAATGGGGACTAAAGCCTAAAATGACCGACTGGGTTTATAAGGCTATTGTGAGACCCATGGTCAGTTATGCCGCTATGGTATGGTGGCCAAAACTGGAAAGTAAAGGAACACAAGTCCAACTTACCAAACTACAGAGACTAGCATGTCTCATGATTACTGGTGCTTCCAGCACATGTCCTACTGCTGCCTTGGAGGTGATACTTGATCTGCCGCCCCTCCCGCTCTTTTTGGAAAAAGAAGCAGCAGTTTTTGCAACTCAATTGCAACGGACAAAAAACTTTAAGTCTGGAGACTTAACAGGCCACCTAAGTATTCTTAGAAATCTTAATCTAATGACCTGTACAGTAGTGGATCTGATGGATGTCAGATTCAAATTTGACAGAAGGTTCAATGCTACTATAGAAAGTCGCAAATTCTGGAAAGAAGATGAAATAAAATTCCCCAGAGGATCACTGATATATTATACAGACGGATCCAAGATGGACAATAGAGTAGGAGCAGGTGTTTTTGGTCCTAAAACAAGGATATCAGCTCCCATGGGCTCCAAAGCCACTGTATTCCAGGCAGAAATATATGCCATACAACTTTGCGCTCTGAATTGTCTGGATAAAGGCTACAGAAACGCAAAAATATTCATCCTATCGGATAGCAGAGCAGCTATTATGGCTCTATGTTCACACAAAATTGAGTCAAGACTGGTCTGGGAATGCCTAGATACTGTTGATAAACTGGGTGTATACAACAGAGTAACCCTAATGTGGGTTCCAGGGCATACAGGCATCGAAGGCAATGAAATAGCAGACTCCCTCGCTAAAGAAGGAGGAACTAAAACCTTTATAGGCCCAGAACCTTTCTGTGGCTATACTAAAAGCCACATCAAACTAGAGGTTCGCAAATGGGAGGAAGAAAAGAAAATCTCTCGTTGGAAGTCCACTCCAGGACTGAAACAATCAAAGAGATTTATCTCGCATAGCACCACAAGGACCAAAGAACTCCTTATTCTCAGCAAAGCAGAACTGAGAATAATGACAGGACTCCTCACAGGCCACTGCCCTTTGAGATACCATCTCTCAAAAATGGGTAAAGTTCAGGATGACAACTGTCGCTTTTGTAAAGAAGCAAAAGAAACTGCCGAACACATTCTATGTGAATGTGAAGCAGTGTTCTCCAAAAGGCTGCAACATCTTAACAGGCCTTTTCTAAAGCCTGAAGACATATGGAGAGAAGCCCCCAGAAAGGTTATAAGGTTCATAAAAAGCATTTTACCCGACTGGGAATAAACTATTAGGGGACTCACAAAAGATCTTATAGGTCGCAGTGATTGTGAGATATCTAATGTCTTATCACCCCGTGTAAATCTAATCTAATCTAATCTAGCTTTTTTATTTTAGTACAAGAAAGAAGTCGATTAATAACGTGCAAACTATGTATTGCAAACCCACCAAAAAGTAAAAAATAAAAAACTTTTTATAGAAAAAAAAACTTAAAAAAGTCACTGAAGAGACGAAAATAATACAATTTCGAGGTAGGAGCCAATTAAATAAAAGTAGAAAAACAAGTTTTAGTAATTAAATGCGTTGCAAACGCTATGTTTCGTTCCAAGTAATTGCATATTATTTTTCACAACAACTCTATTAACAATTCGATTTGAGGTACCTGCAATTTGGGCGAGCAAAAACGCCGCAAAAATATTAGATCTATCAGATCTATGTGAAATTTATGTGGGGCTATGCCTATTTGGAACTCCCAGTATTTCTAAACTATTAACTTTAGGCATATGCCGTCGCGGACTTTTTTGTAGGAAATTTTATAGTCTACAAAGTTACTGGTATGCAATTTTGTCCTATCTAGCATGGTTCTTACACAAATTTGAATGAGACTTGAAAAAACACATTTTTAATGATTTTTTTTCATATTGAAAACGCTATTTGGGGAGGTTCCGCCGCAGTTATTTTAAGTAATTTTTGTCCAGAATATCCTGATCTGATACACTTTCGATAATTTTGCGAAAGAACGAGTTATCTCGAAGTTGCCAGTTGAGTCAAAAAATAGTGGTGAGTCGCAGGCGAGAACCGTTCATCGAACCTACACTTTTAAATATATCAATTTGTAGGGAATTGAGCGACGAAAAACTTTCCCATTTAAATGTGCCACCTAATTTGCCGCGAAAATGGGTAAAAAGTCGAAAAATCGCTTTTTAACCCCTTGCCTTAGGCCTTTTTTGCGGTATTTTTGCATTAAATAACTGTTTTACAATAATGTAAAACAATGTATATAGTATAAGAAATATTATGCTCTACAACTTACCTTTTGGAAATTTTGCCGTCAACTTAAAAATGCGGGAGATATTCAATAAAAAACAACTCACCCATAAAAATCGCGGGGGTGGAAAACGCACAAACAAATATTTTGAGAATATGGTGTTTTTAGGTTTAATACAATAAAAAGAAAATAACAGCGTCAAAAAATTTAAAGTCGGAATTTTTGTAGGAGACATGTAGGTATAGGCTTACTGGGCTATTAGCGGTTTTTTTAATTTTCGCATATTATTGTGATTTGGCTTTTGATAGTAATGTTACATCCTAAAAATTCAATAAAAAATTGATAATCAAAACACCTCTCTTGTTTTATATACAATCCAAATTACTCAGTATTATTCAATTAAAACATAAACATAAATATTTGATAATATTTGATACTAGAAAATTCCTTCCTATACAATCTTGCAAATAATTCTTCTTCTTTGTTCATCGTTTTTATAATTTCGAGGCGTGGTGTGAGTATAGCATGGTGTGCTCTTGCGCAGCGAGTAAGTGAGATACGTTCGTCTCGCTCTTGTCGTGTGACGTCACGTAGGGAACAGTACCTAGTGATTAGTTATTATTTTTGGAGTTTTTTGTGAAAAAATAATGGGAATTTGTTTACTAATTGTTTTTTAAGGCTTATGAGAAGTTGGTATAAAAGTATTGTATATCCATTTTCAATATTCATGTTTTCTAATAGGCCTGCAACTTACCCCTTAAAAGTCTTCTAGAAATCGAGTAACTGGTAACTTCGAGATCTCGTTCTTTCGCAAAATTATCGAAAGTGTATCAGGTCGGAATACTCTTGGCCAAAATTATTCAAAATTACTGCGGTGGAACCTCCCCAAATAGCGTTCTCAAGTTCAAATCTGCTCCCTACATGACGTCACTGCGCAAAGCGGTCGAAAATTGGTACCCTAGGTAGCACACCAAGTTATATTCGCACCACGATTTCGAGGCATATTGCTAAGCTACTAAGTTTTTGTGAACTTACACTGAAAAACTCAAGTGTAAACTTTTTTAAGTCCACGACGTACTCGTTGTACGAAGTACGTATACTCCTTTTTTTTTATAAAAATTGATACTTTCACTAATTCTCATTTCATTATTTTATAAAATAATTATAATAGTCGGGCGTCTATAATTTACAATTCATTCATTATAAAATAATAAGGAATTATAAACTAGTTTTGTTTTTGTCATATTCGAAAAAAAAACTACCTACTTATCTGTACTTAACTTAAATGTTTAACTGCTAAAAATATTTACAGTTCAAAAAAAATCTTTGTTATAAACGGTCATCCATATACATATGAAATGTTATTTAAACGCATATTTAAAATAAGTGTTTCAGAAGACTATTAAAGCATCATTTGAAACGCTCTTTTGCCACAGCCCGTACATTCACAGATAAACTAGCTCTCAAGGAATCTAATTATTTGTGCACCATTGTCTGTTAGTTGATTAATGATTTAAAGGTCAAGAATTTCGTCATGTCGGGTGCTTCTGTTTGATTGCTTCCTCGAGGGCAGCTTTGTATTTACTACAGAAGTACAACGACGGACGACAAGAACACAGGCAGACTTAAATCAAATCATCAAGGCGTAAGCACATACACAATATTATAATGAAAAATAAGAAACGGTGTATGTGAATCGAATTAAGAAATTAACATATGTATAATTAAGAGAAGACATCGTAATATTAATACGTCTTCACAGTGTTTAGTGCCGTAATAGCTAAATGATGCGAGAACAATAACATAATTATTTTTAAGTCATAAAAGTTCTACTTTAAAATTACAACTATGTAGTTCTCTAATTTATAAAATGTCCTTTGGCAATATATTCTCCACTTTCACTAAGTCTGGCAAAATTCACTTTTATTAATAAAAAGCGGTCATTTTTAACGACAAGGTAATAAAGGGGATTTTACGGAAAATTGGGTGGTCTCCTAACTAACATACTAGAAATCCCGCACATCACCGCCTCTTCTAATTTTTCAGAGGGGTAAAACTACTCCCAAAAACGTGCATGTCTACATATAACTTTATACAGCGTGTTCGCTGGGAAGGTTTATCATTTTGTTTGATCGCTATTAATTTCGTAAACATGAATTTTAACAGTTCATATTGACAGTCGTGATGCATTCCAATGTTCTTCGGGAATTAGCGCTCCCAGGGACCCGAGCTCGTACCAGTCGGTTTGTGTATGCCGGCTGGCGGATTCTAATACACGAATGGATTATTTGTTGTGTGAGCTAATGACCTGAGTTGTCGACGCGTCTATAATCTATAATCTACAATTAATTAATTAATTAACGACAGTCGTGGAACATAGATGTGGAATTATGGAAAAATATTCGATAAACCTACGTATTTTAACAGTAAAAACATTTTATCAAAATCAATCATCAATTATTGTGATGACTAGAAAGTTACCTATACGTAAAATTTTAGGTAGAAATAATGTACCATCAAAACCCACTATTTATCTTTTAGTGAAAAGGGCTCTGTAACAGATAAGCACAAGACTGGGCCACAACGTACGAGAAGATCAGCTGAAAGCATTGCTGCTGTCCTAGAATGTGTTCAAAACAATCCATCAACGGTCAACCTCAATTCGACACCCTTATATCAAGAAACTTTTGACACCAGAATTGGATGCTTTGGGCTTGGTTAACATGTGATTCCAACAAGACGGTGCAACTTCACGTATAGTCAGTGTTACAATGAAATTACTGAGAGATCTGTTTCCACAACAAATTATCTCAAGAAATGGTGATGTCGATTGGCGTCCACGATCGCCGGATTTAACAGCGCCGCGGATTCTTTGTAGGGATATCTAAAGAGGAAGACCAGAAACACTTGAGCACCTTGAACAAAACATTCGTGACGAAATTAATGAAATACCAGTTGAAATTTGTGACAATCTGATGAAAAATGTTATAAAATGAGCCTGCATTTTTGAGACTACCAGGGGCGGAAATTTAGCTGACAACTGAAAATTTTTCGTTGGAAAGCAGCCAATTATATAATTGATTCCAAACATATTGGAAAAAATCATTTTACCAACCATAGTCACAGTCAGGATTCTAACCTGTTAATTTAGCTGACGTTTTCTAGGTATAAGTAATTCCCATACATTCAATAAAACATTCAACAGCATTAAACCATTTTGTTTTCATTTTCCATAAAGTTATACAAAAATAAAGTAGTAAACGTTCCCGGCGAACACCCACAGATGCTTTGTTTCAAAAATACAGGTTCTTCAATTTTTAAAATTTTTAGGCTTAGTATTATTGATATCTACCTAAATAAAATTACAGTAAATGTTGAAAATGGCCACCATCAGCTTCATTACAGCCATTCAACCTTCTACCTAAAGATCTTCTCACTCTGACACAAATATGAAGATTTTGCCGAGCTCTGACAAATGCCATTTAAATTTTTTAATAATTTTTTTAAATAGGTAAGTGTTGTTTTAGGTACTTTTGACAACCCAAATTTTATTGAAGTCATAAAAGCCGTTTCGAGAATATTTTGTAAAAACCGAAAAAATTTTAAAAATTGAACATCCTGATCTTTGAAACAAAGCATCTGCGGAACAATGTTTGAAGAGCTACCTAAAGATACCCCAACATGCTTATGTGCATTGGAATTTTTTTTTCATTTCTCAGTTACATGTATGGTGTGCCACCCCTAATTTTTTTTTCGTAATTTCACTTCATCATTTTATAGCGCTTCATAGAAGACACCAATAGTGCCAATAGTCTCCGAGTAAAATGGCTGTGACATACGGACGGATAGACGGACAGGACGAAATTATAAGGCTTCCATTTTTGCCATTTGGCTACGAAACCCTAAAAATCCGTATAGGAATTAAAATGTTCTAAATTCGATAGATTGAGAAATTTTTAAGTTATAAGAATTCAGTAGTCTATAGCGACTTAAAGATAAAGAGGAGTTGTTTTACCCCTATTAAAAATTAACAGAAGAATGGAGGATGAGATTTTTGGTATGTTGTCTAAAATGCTAATAATTTTTTTTTATTTTTGTCATTTAAATTCTCTTTGATGGTAGATTACCTATAACTCATAATATAATTAATACAGTAAGCCTAAGTAAAAAGCTCAGTAAGAACGTTTTCCTAAGTTCTCTCTCTCTCTCCCTCTCTCTCTCTCTCCCTCTCTCTCTCTCTCCCTCTCTCTCTCTCTCTCCCTCTCTCTCTCTCTCTCCCAGGACTACAAATACATAAATTGCTATAACTCCCACTCAGCGCCCGCTCTAGGGACAGGCAACCCGGACATTTGTCTGGGGCGCCAAAATTTCGGAGCGGCATTTTGGCTGTAAGTGTGAGAAAAATATTGATAATTGATGTGTTAAATACACAGTTATTAGAAAATTTACAAAACTTACAAAAATCTAGGAAATTTTTATAATTTCGAAAAAGACACATTAAAATATAAAATGATTTGATTTTTATTGAAAATAAAAAATATGTACCGTATACAAATTTTACATTTGTTTAAGAATTAAAAGACGTAATATTATTATTTTTTAATAATGGTTTACATCTAACAATAAAAACGTTTTGACATACCATTTTTACAATTAACAATAACATTTAAAAACATTTATGTATAAAGTTTATACAAAGTGACACTATTTTGAAAATAGCTTTATGTATGGTTTGTATTTATAAGATACTTATACAAAAAGGGCAACAAACAACCTTTATAATATTATACTAGTTTGAAATGTAAACATTTATATGCATTATACAGAATGTACAAAAAAACATGAAAATATTAAAATAACTTTCATTTCTAAATCTGTGAACAATTTATTAGACTTTTTCCTAATTTTCATATTATGTCTAACACATTTCGACAAACTTATTGAAATCGGACGACAAACACGTACAGTAACTCGCAACAATAACGTTCTCTGTATGAGACATACTGTCGAACTAAAACATGTGATACGGCCACAAAAGTCGAATTACAGAGAAGTCGGTGACTTGTCGACACAAAGTGATTCAAATTAAATAAAAAGTTAGCAAAAAAAAATTCAGTACGAAATATTTTATTTGATAATAGTAATTTTTGCAACACTTGCATCAAAAGTACAATTTTAGATGGCTGTGTACCGTTTGAAAAGTATTTCTTTATGGAAGCTTCTACTGCATTCGAACGGTAGTGTTTAAAGTAAATATTAACGCACTCCGTTCTATAAAGTATTGCTGTTTTGTTTTACTTTATAACACACGTGCGTAATAAAGTACTTTATATAACACATGCACGCTTTTAGTGTTTTTTCGTATCTGATTTGCGAACCTTAAATAGCCGTTTATTGACTAGTGACCATTGTGTAACGCTTTTCAGTGCTATAATGATTCATTATGCAACTAGTTACATAATGATCCATTATGCAACGCTTTTCAGTGCTATAATGAAAAAACAGTTGCATAATGAACCATTATGTAACTAGTTACATAATTAACCATTATGCAACTAGTTACATAATGAACCATTATGTAACTGTTTTTTTTTTTTTTTAATTCAATTAAATTCTAAAACCATGCATGTGTTATATAAAGTATAGTGTGCAACGCGTGTGCTAAATCTTTATGCGTCAGGCGCGATATTTTCAGCACTCGTATGCGGCTCGCGATGCACACTCGCCAAGGCTCGTGTGCGCTCGTCTACTACTCGTGCTAAAAACATCAGCACTCGTATTCGGCTTGCGATGCTCACTCGCCAAGGCTCGTGAGCGCTCTCCTACTACTCGTGCTGAAAATATCGCGCCTGACGTATAAAGTTGTATTTAGCACACTAGTTACACAATATACTATTATAGATTACTTTGCTATAATTATTAGAGATGAAATGGATAGCTGTTTTGCCGGATACCGGATACCGAATATCCGGCTAAACTTGTAGCCGGATATCCGGCCGAACATAACCGACTGGCGCATCTTTATTCGTTACACGAGCGAAGTTAGTGCTTCATTCAGTTCATTGTCTTATTGAATTGATAGCGAACACGATCATATTTTGAGGTTATCAAAACACGTGCTGTTGAATTGTAAATTGTAGACGCTCGACAACTGAGGTCATTAGCGTCGTGCTGTTGTAGTTTGAGGCAATTTTATAAGTATTTTTATAAATCTAAAGAGATTTAACGACGAAAATGACGTCGATAAAGAAAAGATCGCCTTTATGGAAATATTTCGATATAAATAAAGTGCCTCTAAAGTTCAAAGTCGTATTTTTTTAAAATCCGGTACCCGCCGGATATTGACCTACTATCCGGTAATTGAACTTTTGAAGCAGTTGTTGCAAAAAATATTGTATGTAACGCATGTCTTAAGTGAAAAATCTGACAGTCGTGATTTTACAATACCCTCTTAAGGTTATGTTGCATTTATACCAGAACGAGTAGTGTGTTTACCGCGCGAGCCGAGGAGATATCTTGATGAAACATACGTCGAGAATTGTTAAACGTTTTGGTGTTTTGTAGTTATTTTTAATATTTTGTGTCTTCACACCACAGTCCAAAGGTTCCACCACTCTTCATGAACGTAGAATGAAATGTACCGACGTTTTTGTTGACAGTCTGTATACAAATTGGTACACGGGATGTTCGAGATGCCAGAATAACAGTGCATTATCCTTGTTGAGTTCATCTAATACAACGGAGCATGTAATATACTCTAATCCTACTGTACTCTAGAGGCGATGTGACAGCGGTTCATGTTTATGGACCGCTTGATATGCACGCTGAACGTGCGGACTACATTCAGGACGACAGGCGTACACGTTCACAAATAGAATTATTATGGGTCGATGGATACTTGAAACGGTCTTTGTTGAGAATTATCCGACCCAGTTTTGCGATTTTCAGAAAAACACATATAAAGGTGACTTAAAACCATTTGCTGATATTGATTCACTAAAATATTACGGTTCACTATCGATTGCACTGGGATAGTTCCGGATCTGTATAGTTCCAGGAACTATTTTCTCTGTCGGAGACATTTCCTATTTTTCTCTAAAATGCACCCTAGCATGTCCATATATGTAGTTCCGATTTCACCACAAAGTCAGTCACCAAAACAATCCCTGTGTTCGTTCGCTCCCGAGAGAAAGTGCATATGTACGAACATATACTATGTGAACTCGTTGTTATTTAGAACTAAAGGAAGGTTAGGAAAGATTTCAATTCATTATTTCTATTAGTCCAGTAATTTTAGATTTCCACTACGATTTATAGTTTTTCTTATTAAAGTACCCGCGACTTCCTCCCCCTCGATTTTACATAACGGGATTATGCTGCTTCCCGAGGGCCTAACATAATGATTTGTACCATTATTTTAAGTTGAACTTAAAGATAACGATTAATTATAATTTTATCGAAATTAATGCAGTAGTTCTCTACTTATAAGCAACCAAACATACAAATCGACAGCGCTCAAACAGACAGACAGAAAGACAATTTTTTTCGAAAATACGATATTATACTTGACATCAATTGTAAAGACCATTCGTAAAGTAAAAATTTACAAGGGTTGAGAGAGTGCGGATTAAGTACGAGTATGCATTTGCATACCGTATAACACACTCTACTAAGAATAGCTCGGAGTAGCCATACTTTTAATTTTTTTTCAAAATTCCTTTACGAATACTAATTATAATTGTTATAAAGACTATTCGTAAAGGAATTTTGTAAAAAAAATTAAAAATGTGGCTACTAATACTAGAGTGCGTTATACGGTATGCAAATGCATACTCGTACTTTATCCGTACTCTCTCAACCCTTGTAAATTTTTTTTACAAAATTACTTTATAATTGATGTCAAGTATAAATATCATATGTTCGAAAAAAAATTGTCTTTCTCTCTGTCTGTTTGAGCGCTGTCGATTTGTATGTTTGGTTGCTTATAAGTAGAGAACTACTGCATTAATTTCGATAAAATTATAATTAATCGTTAGCTATAAGTTCAACTTAAAATAAAGCTACAAATCATTTTGTTAGGCCCTCGAGAAGCAACATAATCCCGTTATGTAAAATCGAGGGGGAGGAAGCCGCGGGTTCTTAAATAAGAAAAACCATAAATGGTAGACAAAAAATGTTTATACTAAAGTTGTAGATAATTTCGTCCTCTACAAGACTGATAATAACCATTTTTTACAAAAAATGGAACTCAACCGGGAAATTCGCAAAAAACCGTCTATCGTGAACTTGAACCTCGAATATCTGACAACGCCGGAACGATATCGATGGGAACTTTTTACACGTTTTTTAAAACACCATAACGAAGGTAAATAAAAAAAAATCAGCTAACTGGGAATTTTTCTGCAGAGGGGTCATTTTAATATCTAAAATTACTGGAGTATATCCTAAGCCTTCAGTGCATTCTTCAAACAATATCTTCTAGATTCTAGATGATAAATCACCGGCAAGTGCAAGATAACTCGTTCTTCCGCAAAATTATCTATAGTATATCAAGTCAGGATACTCTAGAGTCAGGACCAAAATTACCCAAAATTACTATGGCATAACCTTTTCAAATGATGTCTTTAATACGTTAAAAATGTGTTTTTTCCAGCTCTTACTCCAAATGGTGTGAGAACCATGCTAGTATAATTTTGTAGAGTATCAAATTTCTTACAAAAAAGTCCCCGACGACATATTATGTCTAAACAGTTTAGAACTTCGGGGCGTTTGAAATTATTTCACTACTTTTTGTCAATTCGGGCCTGCAACCGTTTGTGACAGAAAAGTTCGAGAAAACCCGTTTTTTCGCAAAATTATTAAAAATATATCAGGTAAGAATACTCTAGAGTCTACACCAACTTTCTGCAAAATTACTGCGCCAGAACGTACCAAAATGACGTCTTTAATGCCCAAATTGACAAAAAGTGGCATATTTAGTGCGAAAATTTCTGCATATAATATTTCGATCGTCTATATATTATACAAACCAGACACGAGTGATGAGCTGCCGTACCTTCACACATAAAACTCGTACGATAGTTGTCATCGACTAGTCAGGATGCGTCCATCCTTCCATGTGCATGTATGGGTGTCTGTGTGTACCCTTTGAAATGTTTTCGAGCGTGAGATTAGCTTAGTGAAAGCGCATCACCCTGTATGTCAACTAGTAGCCAACAATATTATAATGTATGTACACAGTGATCGAAAAAAATTAATAATCATGATAAAATAAAAAGAAAACGTATTCATACTTCGGCCTTAATTATATTATAACCTAGTTGCTGACCTTTAATTAAAAAAAAGTTTAGCACATCAGAGTTGGTTCTTACATATTTTGTCTTTTAATAACATAATTTAAGAAGGTGATTTGCAGTACCTATGAGAGAAAGTTCGTTTACACGAGGTCTACTGAAATAGAATTAAAACATCGAAAAAATTAAGGGAATAGATTCGGAAAGGAATACGTAGCGGAGTCGCAACTGCGTTAAACGTACGTTGTGAATTGAATCAGTCTTTCTCTTCCCCTTCATCCATTGACACGACACAACCTGTCAAATTTCATTCATTCTACAGACATAACCTCGTTTTTTTAAACATGTCGTCGTTAATAATTAAAGCAATTTGTTATGGGATGGTGCGTCTTGTACCTGACTGCAGTTATAATGAAAATTATAACTGCAAAATGTTTAAATTTCCGACTGAAAAAAAGCTAAAATAATACCTAGATATCCAATGATGAAAACATTTTTTTATCCTTTTAGCTTACCCTCCCTTGATCTAGCGTAGCTCAAACGGCTTTAGAACACCTTTTCAACTCCAAATGGAAAGAACAAATTCAATTTTTAATTATAACTGCTTAAATTATACCTCGACAAACGCCAACTAGGTTAAGTTAGGTTAGAATAAATGTCAAATAAAAAATTATTTCACACGAAATAATAACGTTTTGTAGCCAATAATGACGCGATTTATTAATTATTTTTATGAAACAGCCATTGTTTTGGTAAGAAATGTGTTTTAAGAGAATAGTAACGAATATTCCGTTAAACCCCATACATTTTTGAACGCCAATCGACTCCATTTTAAATTTTGCGCTCAAATTAGGACCGCCTACTTCTGTAGTCTATTGTTTCCAACTTAAAGTTAACCTTTTATAGGAAAGATTAAAAAGTACCCCTAAAATTTTAGCAGAATCGACGAGAAAGGACCGCACTTACAAAATTTATAAGTAGGACACTTTTTAGCGGATTGTAAATTACTTATTGAAAGGTGATTGGGCGCAGAATTTGGATTGATAAAATGCTTTCAAAATAAAATGTAATTATTTTAAGAAATGCGTTAGAAGAAAAATATTTACCAAATATGACGTGTGAATCATAAATTTTCCTTTTCTAATGAAGAATGTAATAAATAGGTAGGTATTCGATTTTTTCGACTTGAGTATTAGTATTACGATGGAAGAACTTTTTTCACTGCAAAGGGTCTTTAATTTTTTATTACAATGCTTTTATTATGTCACTTTGTCAGTTTTTGTTATTGTCGTCGTCCAGGAAATTTTTTTGAATACTACCTACTACTTCTTCTTGGTAAACTAGAGTTTTGAAATTTAGCATAAGTAGTCCAGTAAATGAAAGGAAAACGTCACCCAACGTCGCAATTAATTCTCATAAAACTGGATTTTTCACCGATGGTAGAACACCTTTAGACGTATTTTTCAAAAGTCCCCGCTTTTCCCCTTGTGCTTCCCTCGCCACCCCCTCTTGAATATAATTTTGCAAGCCTTTCGGAAAACGCTATAATATCTCTTAACCACTATATGAAATCAGACGTTTTTTTAAGTTTAGTTCCTAATTAGTTACTCTAAAAATAGCTCCTCTTCAATTTGAATATTCGACTATTAACCTCTATTTGAGCATTTTTTTAAATTCAACCTTTTGAGGTTGAATTTAAAAAAATGCTCGAATAGAGGTTAATAGTCGAATATTCAAATTGAAGAGGAGCTATAGAGGTTTGCTCATTTTTGAAGAAGAGTTAGTATGTTGAATTCAATACCTCTTTCCTAAACGATTTGTGAGATATGAACATTTTGTGAAAAAAACTCTAGACCCCCTTTTGACCCTCTTAGGGGTTGAATTTTGAAAAATCCTTTCTTAGCGGCTGCCTACGTCCAATAAGGAACCTACGTGCCAAATTTCAAGTTTTTAGCTTCAGCGCTTTGATCTGGGCGTTGAATCATCAGTCCGTCAATCAGTCGGGACATTTATTTTTATATATATTATAGATTTTTGTTAAAATGTTTTTTAATGTTTTTAACGTGTTCAGCTCCCTTAAAAACATATAAAATGACACCTCACATGCTTATGCAGTGCATTTTCAATAAGCTTCAAAGATGGCGTTCATTTTCCAAAATTGCCACTCGCTCTGATCATCACCCAATTTTTTTAATAACAATACCCAAGTGGCTGAATATAATGGTAAATGAATGACATACAGAAGCATTCTCAGCAAATGGACTAAATGAACCATGTTTCCTCATATCTAAATCCTACGCTGTCAAACACTATTTCTTATGACAGTACGTGGATACATTAATATAGAGTATGACTTCCTGTATCGATAGACTATAATAATGATAGAAATAAAACACATCATAACATATTATGTACAGCTTTATTATCCTATATAAAAAATACTCTTTTTCTTATACATTAATCTGTAATAATATCACACACATTATACAATATTATGTATATTGTATATTATTCTGCAATCTGCATTAGGTGTACAAATAGCATTATAGTTTATAATAGCAAGGTTTAGAGAGGGACTTCCGACGTAAAATGTCACATCCGATTTGCTTATGCTTGTTTGCCGAAACTGTGATGAGGTTATCCTCAAAGAATACAAAAAATTAAACCATTTGTTATATAAATGTTGCGAGTTTCTACAGAAATGTTACCTGAATGTCAGAGTAGTCAGGCCATCAGAACGTGTTTGTGATAATATTTAACCGACTTCAAAAAAAAGGACGGTTCTGTTTTCCCGGCTGGTATGTATGTATGTGCACTATTTTTTCAGAAATTACACGACCGATTTTTATGATTCTTTTTTTATTAGTGCATACCTTGGGGACTGTTCTTATATAAATTTTGCTTAAATCGGTTCAGTGGTTCGACTAATTTTAATAAAAAGTGAGTGACCGAGTGTAACACCGTTAAGGTAAGTGTCAGTTTTTAATAACGTGCAACGTATTGTAAATTAAGGCACTAAAAAGTAATAAAAAATTTTTTAAAAAATAGAACCTCCTTCAAAAAAGCCACTAAAAAGAGGAAAATAATAAAATTTTGAGGTCGGTGCCAATTTAATAAAATGAATTTTTTTTAAATTTTTTTTAATTTATTAAATATAGACGAACGGATACTTTTTGATAGCTTGGTCTGCAATTTGCATTCAGGTAACATTTCAACAGAAACTGATCATAAAAGAATTATTAAAGTGAAACTTTATTAGCCTCGTTTTTTCCGTTTGGTTACGCATGTCGAGCGTTACATCACGTCCAATCGAAGCGATCGACGAGACCAGTACTCATCGAAAAGCAGCGATGTTATGTTCATAATCACTATACTGTAGGACTGCATACAAGTGTGATAGTAGTCGACCAGACCAGTACTCATTGAAAAGGAAAGACGTTATGTTCAAAACTATATTGTACGTCAACAAAACTAATATCGTACGAATATTCAATCCGTAAGAAGATACGTCGCACTTGTACCTCCTCCAGAGGCAATAAGACAGTTCCCATAGGTCAAAACTTGTGTTAGGTTAAATTTTCGAACCGGCACTCAATACAATCGAAGCCACTATAATCGTAGCGGTCATAGAAAACAAAGAAGTGTGCATTGCTTCCATTTACAACAGCCCCTCAAAAACCATAGACACATCAGACATTGACAAACTACTGGACATCAAAGGATCCGCCATTCTCGCGGGAGACCTAAACGCCAAACACAGCAACTGGAACTCAACAATAACTAACGCCAGGGGTACCAAACTCAATCGACACAGTTACAGTAGAGGTTACTCTGTGACAGCGCCAACAGAGCCAACACACGTTTCCGGCAACTCCAGCGACGTACTAGACGTTGCAATCATCAAGGATTTACAGGCGAATCCAGAACTACACTCACTTGCCGAACTGGACTCCGATCACAACCCGGTACTACTCACTTTACACAGCCTGCACAGCCCAAACTACGGCACAACCCAACCGAGACTGATTAAGAAGACAGATTGGGGCGCGTACACGGCTGATGTGGAACATATCGAACTCACACGCCACATTAAAACATGCCAAGAACTCGAGCGCACAATCGAAACACTAACCGATCACATAAAACATAGCTACACCAGACACACCACAACACGACCAAACACAGCACAATATCAACGCATTCCTAAAGAAATACTAGAAAAATTACGCACAAAGAATCGCATTAGAAAAATCTGGCAGAAATATAGACAACCGAGAATCAAGACTTTGCTCAACAAGCTGACAAAAGACATAAAATCAGACCTGGAGAAACACCGAGACGAGAGTTGGAGAGATGTCACCATTGAACTGGCCACTAGCGACAAGTCCCTCTACCAATGCGCAAGGAGACTGTGCAACAAAACTAAAACCAAAAGCACAACAGCTCTAAAAGTCAACAATCTGGTCATTACGGACCCGCCAGGACAAGCCGAAGCTTTCGCCGATTCTCTACAGTCCCAATTTCAACCGAACACTGCGACAAATCCCGCCGTCAATGAATTCATAGAAGACCAGGTAGATACATATTCAGACACACAAGACAATTCATCTCCAATTCTAGTCACACCCAAAGAAGTGAACACAGAAATCAGCCGCCTTAGAAGAAACAAAGCACCAGGTGATGACGATATCACGCACTCAATGCTTAAACACCTCGGTAAGAAAACTACAGTAGCCCTGACAAACATATTTAACACAATCTACAGACTTCATCATTTTCCTCAAGCGTGGAAACTTGCCAGAGTCATCTTGTTACCAAAACCGAAAAAAGATCTCACAGACCCAACCAACCACAGACCCATCAGCCTACTCTCAACGATCAGCAAGCT
This sequence comes from Mongoloraphidia duomilia, assembly GCA_039654895.1. Lineage (NCBI taxonomy): Eukaryota > Metazoa > Arthropoda > Insecta > Raphidioptera > Raphidiidae > Mongoloraphidia > Mongoloraphidia duomilia. The sequence continues at coordinate 21,749,260 of CM077521.1, read as the reverse complement.
TTTCGAAAGAACCTTACTTCAACGCCTACATACACATCTGGACCAGAACAACATCATCATTCCCGAACAATCTGGGTTCAGGAGCGAACACAGCACTACTACACAACTACTTCACCTAAACGAACACATCACCAGGGGATTCAATAGGAGACACCACACCGGGGCAATATTCCTAGATATAGAGAAAGCTTTCGACAAAGTATGGCACACGGGTCTACTTTACAAGCTTATCTATGCGGGAATACCAACCAGGCTTATCAAGGTCATCGCGTCGTACCTTCAAGACAGGAAATTCTATACCACCACAAGAGGAACCTCATCCACACACCGCCCGATTCGTGCCGGAGTACCTCAAGGAAGTGTAATCGGTCCAACCCTTTTCAATATTTACATCAACGATATACCGACCACACAGGACACAGCCCTCTACGCGGACGACACGGCAATATACGCGCAAGCAAAAAGCACCAACACCATCAAAAAAAGACTCGAAAAAGGCCTTCGGGATCTGGAGAGCTACTACTCAACATGGCGAATAAAAGTCAATGCACGTAAGTCTGTCGGTATCATCTTTACCAAAAGAAAAGCCGACAATCCCGTTTTAAGCTTCAACGGTACCGCAATCACTTGGGAAAGCGAAATCAACTACCTCGGAATCACCATGGACAAGAGACTCAACTACAAAAAACACACACAAAACCAACTAAACAAAGCAATCGGACAAAGGACAGCCCTCTATCCACTACTCAACCGCAACTCGAAATTGTCACCAACCAACAAAAAACTCATCTACACATCATACCTGAGGCCTATACTCACTTACGCAAGTGCAGCGTGGGCTTTCCACAAGACAAACAGACAAAGACTCCAGGTTTTCCAAAACAAAACACTACGACTCATCACCAACTCTGGAAGATTTGTCAGAAACAGCACACTACACCGCGACCTGAAAATTCCCACCATAAAAGAATTCATGACATACGAGGCAACCAACATATACACCAGAACACAAAACTCACGCCACACACACCTGAATAAACTTGGAGACTACTCAACAAAAGTCAAACACATACACAAACGACCGAAACACATATTCGATGACATTTAGCGAAGCAAGACACAGGATACGGGCAGCGACGGCCGAACAAAAGACCAGCTAGGATGACCAGGCTTCCCTAACTGGCTGACTCTAAAAGAAGCAAACCCTCGGGCATAACAACGCCTGAACACATCTCGCGAAATCCACAAGAGCTGCTCCCCCCAAGCGACGGTAGGACTAAGGTCTAGCGACCAGTTCCTCAGCAAAATCATTGGGCACTTGGGTCCAAGCGAAACAAAAGAGTCAGTCAGTCAGTCAATTTTCGAATTAATTTTACAAATAAACCCATGTCATTGCATTGAGGACTTAAACAATAATAAATAATAATTAATATAATCATTATACACTAGGTAACTATAATCCATTTTAAAATAGTGTAGATTGTAGAGTAAAAACATATCATGTTGGTTATAAAACTTTTTGACAGATTCTAGTGGTACACAGAGTAGCTACTTATCCTTCTTTTAAATCATTCTCAAAATCAGGTAAAGACTTAATAACCAATAAACTTTAAGACTTGTTCTGAACGTTTATTTATTCAATTACCTACCTAAGTTAAATATAATCAGAACAGTCTTAAAGTTTATTGGTTATTACTAAGTCTTTACCTGAATTTGGGAATGATTTAAAAGAAGGCTAAGTACCCACTCTATGGTACCACTGGAATCTATCAAAAACTTCAAGCCAAAATGATTTATTACTCTATTTCAGGGTGAACTATAATAATAATTGAATTGTAAATTTCTATAGCTGTATTCTAAGACCCCTTGTAGCATTTCAGCATAAATTAGCTGAAAAAGTATATTAAATATTATCATAATATTATGAGAGAGCTGAGAGATTATCTACGGCACTGTATTTAATTAAAGTCTGTATTATCAATAACGTCCACTATGCCACTTCTATGGGATTTTTGAATGCATCCACTTTTTTAATATTTTAATGTAAAAATTAGAAAAATTGTAAACTGAAATGTTTTTTTTCATTGCATATACGATATATACAAATGTTGCGAAATGTGAATGCAGTGACAACATGGCAGCATTCTTCGAAGTAAAACCAAGATCGATTCTCTGTAGCAAAGTTTTCGATTGCGGTGTGTGTGTGCGCGAGGGGGGAATTGTCAGCGCACACTTCCCAAAAGCGTGAGCTGTGAGAGTTGCCGAGCTATTTGCAGCGGCGAACATAAAACATCAATGCGCTTAATGCATGTACAGTTAGTCTTAGAGCCGACCGTCGGATTTCCTGTGTATAGAATCCACAAAGTCTGTGTAGGTTTGCATTGGAGCAGACAAATAGGGAGCCACAATTATTATAATTTTTATCATGTGCGCTGACAAGATGGAATCTAAAAGGGTGCAAAATGCTTGCTAATTGTGTGTTAATTGTGTTTTAAAGATTACCAACAGCTAAGGTTATTTGGGCCTAGCACCAATTCATATTTTCAATTCATTATTATTATTTTTTTTAATAATAAATTGAAAATCCAATTGACACTTTTACCAGCTCTCGGGATAGAACCCGAGAACTGGGGACTTGTAATAGAGGAACCATAGCAACACCATGTAAACAACAGCGCCGCTACACTCTCGGCTATTCTCAAGCCCTCAGAATGCTTGCGTCGTAAATTGCAATCGTATGTCGTTGTAAGTGAATTTTTATTCAATTTCAAGGTCACGGAATTTCCAAGTGATTCAGAAAATTACTGGTATTTAAAGATTTTCTATTTTTCTCTACTCCGTATCTAAGCCAGGGGGATGCGATTGCACCTTATTGCACCCGCCTCGCGACGCCCATGTTTTTTATCCTGCCAAACTTTGCCGCCAAGGGGTTGCGACTGGATTAACACTGGCATCCTGTGGTGATATGAAAGTAATCGTTGAGATCGACATTTTGACGTCAATTTTATTTATGTACCTAGTCGACGACATAAAAAGACAATCTTAAAGTGACGTCAGTATACCATGATCCGGAAGAATAAAATTAAAAATAATAGTAATAATTGTGACTCCTTATTTGTCTACCCCAGTGCTAACTCATGCACAGACAATTTTGTAAGTGTATTCGATACATTGGAAATCTGATGCTGGGCTCTCCGTCTAAGTTTTAACTTTGTACCAATGTACAGTCACAGACACGGAAAATGACCCACTTGTAATTAAGTACCTATAATATACCTACATACCCAATTCAAAATATTTAGGTTTAAATGATATAATATGACACTTAATATTTAATTAAAATATCCCTTCAAGTTATTTATCTAGTAGCATCATTTTTGAAAAATCTTTTTTGAACGAACTAAGTAAATTAGTTCTAGCAATGTTTTTTCTGTGAAAGGCGTCAATACCATTGCAACATCTCTTATTTTTTCCTTTATTAGTGTGCGATTGTTTTTTCTGTTTTCCCCACACGTGGGGATGACAGGTATTAATTTAGGTCAAAATCGGGTCAAAAGCAACTTTTCAAAATTTCACAGTATCTTTTCGTTTTGAGGTCCCCGGAGTCTAAAACATGTTTTTGTCAGCACGACACCAGCTAAGCGGCTGAGCGGATAGAATCTACATAATTTTGTTAGGGATTTAAGATGATTTACACCATTATACGCAAATAGGAAGAGCACTATTGTTTTAGGGAAAGATCAACGCATGCGCAGAAGAGCAAAAGAGATATGTGCTATAACTTTGTTTTTTCTATTATGACTGTGTACTTTACATAACGATTTATTATTCTACTCGTTTTTCCAACGTTAGTTTTGTAAAAAAAAATTCCGAACCTTGGAAATGACGACAGAGTTACGGAAATTTAAATGACGTAGGAATAAGTTATACAACTCAGATTTTTATAAAAAATATTGTATAGTCATCGGAACTACGTATATAGATAAGTGAAAAGTTTCAAGTCGATCAGATATTATTTGGAAGTGGACAAAAATTGGATTACAATATTTGATCCCAACTATAGCAACTAACTTACAAGTTTAATAAAAAGCTTGTAAGTGTTAAATTTAAATGGATATAAGTGCGTATCTGAATTTTACTTATAACACCTTTATATACCTATCAGAGATTCCCAATTTTTTTGGCCTACTGGCTTCTTTCCAGAAAAAAATGGGGTAGGCAGTGTCGGAACCACTAAGGTTTTTGGTGGAAAACTGGAAAACGTCTTGCCTAATAAAATAATAAGCAATAATGTTTCTATGGCTGATTATTACTTTACTAGTAGATTGTAAGTTTAGATACGTAATGGGGCATATTACGGCGAGTGATGACAGTATGTAAAAACGAGCAATAGCGAGATTTTACAGTCACACGAGCCGTAATACCATTACGTACGAGACATACCTAATATATGGTATTTTTGCCATACCCACTACAAAATAGATACCTACTTTTCACGTCATTTTCAAAAAATTCTGACAGTTCATTTGCGTCGCCATCTTTCCTTCCAGTGTGCCGCGAAGTTCGTGCAAGTAAGTAATGACAATCGCACGCAGGCGTATAGAAAAAAAACAGAAGTTGCTATGGCAATCGTTATTTTCTTCGCTAGTGCAGAAAGAAAACCATTTTCCGCACACCTGCCTTATGGGTCATTAATGACCGCTACACATTCATCGAAAGTAGCTATTTTGTAGTGGGTATGGCAAAAAATAAATTAACGTATTACGGGCTAAATAATAATTTTTAGCCATGGAAACGCCATATAAAATAAATTTACGTATTTCGATCACAAAAATCGTAACATCGAATTTCTAAAGATACCCGCGGTGTGAGACGTTTTCCGTCAAAAATTACTCAACGCCCCCTAAAAATCTACCTTCTTCAGTCGAACAAACAGAAAGATGTAGTGACAAATTTGCGTTCGTTCAAGGTACCCATAGTATTTCTACAATTCTACCTACGGAGCATAGTAACGAAAGACAGTGTTTTAAATAAGACGCCTTGACCTTTAAATCATAAAGTTATTTGCAAAAATCAATTATAGTAACATTCTTTTATACACAGAAAATTAAGAAAAAAATTTGGAAAATTTACACAACTGATGAAACATGTACGAACGATTTTTCAAAATTTCCGTTTTCTTTCTTTATGCTTCCACAGCTCCTTTATTTTTATTTAACGCCCTCCCCCCCATTGATTCCGAGGAATACACCGCCCCCTGAATGGCTCAGCGCCCTTAGGAGGGTGGTATCGCCCACTATGGGAAACAATGCTCTATACTATAATCTATGATAATTTGCGACTAAATTAAAGTACGCCTGGTTACCTTATACGTCTGAAACTTCACAGAAGGTACCATGAGATTCCACTTATCCAGGTTTGACTATATTTTTAAAAATCCTTGTCTCGCATCTCGTCCAAAGCCGTAACGAAACTGAACTCACATTATAGTCGATTTGGCTGTCGATCATGTTTTCGGTTTATAACAATTATAGATAACCCTTAGATACAGGGGTCGGCAAGTAATTATAGGTGGGATCCGGATACTGTTGAAAATTTGTATCGAGGTCCAAAAAAAAAAGCAAGTCATATTCTTTACTAATTTTTTATTTTAATTTTTACTCAAAAATCAATGGGAGAAATTACATTTGCGGTCTTGAGTCACTTTTTACTTCCCACCTCTACTATGGTAGGGAAGTAATGGATTCAGTCCGAAAACAATATTTCGAGATTTTAACAGATTTTCACGTTTTGAGACCCTAGCAATCGTTTAAAATCATTTTCCGACTGATGTCTGTATGTGTGTGTGTGTGTGTGTGTGTATGTGTGTGTGTGTGTGTGTGTGTGTATGTGTGTGTGTATGTGGTCAATTTTTCGCCTTCGATATCTTAAGAACGGAACAACATACGGGCATGCCGATTGTTCTATTGTGTTTATCAGCCTTTAATTTAGATCTGATTAGATTTTGAGTCAAATCGGTTCAGTGGTTCCTGAGATATTCAAAAAAACGTTCTCAATGTCACGTATTAAAATAGGTAAAAAAAAATACAAATGAATTCTAGATGTTATAATATGAAAAAAATGTAAATATTTTTTTCTCTAAAATGTATAGTTTTCGAGAAAAAAAATATTTTACTAAAAAAAAATAAAAATTGTACGTAAATCAAGGTAATCATGATTTTTGCTATTACTCCGGTAATTTTAGATATTAAAATCACCCACCTGCAGAAAAATTCCCAGTTAGCTGATTTTTTTTTATTTACCTTCGTTATGGTGTTTTAAAAAACGTGTAAAAAGTTCCCATCGATATCGTGCCGGCGTTGCCAGATATTCGAGGTTCAAATTCACGATAGACGGTTTTTTGCGAATTTCTCGGTTCCGTTCCATTTTTTGTAAAAAATGGTTATTATCAATCTTGTAGAGGACGACATTATCTACAACTTTTGTATAAACATTTTTTGTCTACGATTTATAGTTTGTCTTATTAAAGTACCCGCGGCTTCCTCCCCCTCGATTTTACATAACGGGATTATGCTGCTTCCCGAGGGCCTAACATAATAATTTGTACCATTATTTTAAGTTGAACTTAAAGCTAACGATTAATTATAATTTTATCGAAATTAATGCAGTAGTTCTCTACTTATAAGCAACCAAACATACAAATCGACAGCGCTCAAACAGACAGACAGACCGACAATTTTTTTCGAAAATACGATATTTATACTTGACATCAATTATAAAGACCATTCGTAAAGTAATTTCGTAAAAAAAATTTACAAGGGTTGAGAGAGTGCGGATAAAGTACGAGTATGCATTTGCATACCGTATAACGCACTCTAGTAATAATAGCCACATTTTTAATTTTTTTTACAAAATTTCTTTACGAATAGTCTTTATAACAATTATAAGGAGTATTCGTAAAGGAATTTTGAAAAAAAAAATTAAAAGTATGGTTACTCCGAGCTATTCTTAGTAGAGTGCGTTATACGGTATGCACATGCATACTCGTACTTTATCCGCACTCTCTCAACCCTTGTAAATTTTTTTTACGAAATTACTTTACGAATGGTCTTTATAATTGATGTCAAGTATAAATATCGTATTTTCGAAAAAAATTGTCGGTCTGTCTGTCTGTTTGAGCGCTGTCGATTTGTATGTTTGGTTGCTTATAAGTAGAGAACTACTGCATTAATTTCGATAAAATTATAATTAATCGTTAGCTTTAAGTTCAACTTAAAATAATGGTACAAATTATTATGTTAGGCCCTCGGGAAGCAGCATAATCCCGTTATGTAAAATCGAGGGGGAGGAAGCCGCGGGTACTTTAATAAGACAAACTATAAATCGTAGACAAAAAATGTTTATACAAAAGTTGTAGATAATGTCGTCCTCTACAAGATTGATAATAACCATTTTTTACAAAAAATGGAACGGAACCGAGAAATTCGCAAAAAACCGTCTATCGTGAACTTGAACCTCGAATATCTGGCAACGCCGGCACGATATCGATGGGGACTTTTTACACGTTTTTTAAAACACCATAACGAAGGTAAATAAAAAAAAATCAGCTAACTGGGAATTTTTCTGCAGTGGAAATCTAAAATTATTGGACTATATATTAAGCTATAGCCATCAGTAGATCACCAAACAAAAAAGAGGGCCATGCTTTTTTCAAAGAATAAAAATTAAATTGTGTTTTAAAGACCACCAACAGCTAAGGTTATTTGGGCCTAGTCAAAGAATAAAAAAAAAAGAGTGTTTATTTTTTGCAAATATTTACTAGGTGGGAAGTACAGGACTGGTCATCAGTCGAATTTTTTAAAGTTAGGTTCACGCGGGGAGCAGCTTATGCGAAGAGTGTCTTCAAGGTGGTCGGTCGTTAATCTTGCGTGATATTGGTTCTTCAAAATGTGCCTCTTTTTACCGTCACAAAGCACTCGAAAATAAAACTTTCGTAGCGGAAAGTACAAAAAAATACTTTTTAAATAATTCAAAAAAATTTTGGTGATCCAGTTTTTGACCTTCCGCGGTCCGGACTTGGACCGCGGTCCACCAGTTGCCGATCCCTGCCTTAGAATGAAGGAGGTGTAAAATACAAAATACTTGTATCGTAAAATGAAACCGTGCCGCTGCAGGCAATTTTTTTTTTCAACTTCAACTTTGATTTTTCTCCTTCTCTCGAATTTTCTATTTTTCTCTTCCCCGTCTCTAAGCCAAGAGGGGTGCAATCTCCTTGCACCACCCTCGCGGCTCTCATGTTGATAAGAGAGTGTCCTACACATATACGTTTAAAGCACAACTAAGCAATTTGCAATCCTTCAATGTATGTGGAATGTTTGTTGGTGATCTTTTTTACGTCTGATCAGCGTTTCCTAAACTTTTTCGCCTACAGGCCCCTTAAAGATAAGCAAAATTTTCGCAGACCTCCATTAATATAAAACAGAATCATTTTTTTTAAGTGAAACTTCTTTGCGCACAGTAGAATGAACTGGATTCATTATCGAAAAACTACTGTTACCAAGGTAATAATATCACTGTTTGCCGGACGATGTTCATATAAAGTTTCGGCCGTCGCGTCGCCCATAGCCGTATTAATAGTTTTGCCCAAACGCGTTCCAGTTCCAGATTGCTAACTATATAGAATCTTTTTTTACCGGACGGCGTTTATACAGTTCGGCCGTCGCCGGTCGAACTATATGGCTTTGCTCACAGTCACTTACAATCGCGGTCCAGATCGTTGACTATAGAATCTCTTTTTGCCGGACTGCGTTCATACAATTCGGGTGTCGTCGGCCAAACTCTATAGTTTTGCCCAATTACGAACGCGTTCTAGGTCGCTGACTATAGAATCACTGTTTGCCGGACGGCGTTTATACAATTCAGACGTCGCCGACTGAACGGTATAACTTTGCCCCCTTACACCAGAGATGAGTCCGCGAATCCTTTCAGATATACTTACGGAGTCCTAGTGGTCCTCGTACCCCAGTTTAGGAAACGCTGCGATGTATTATTATTACTGAAGGAAAAGGCAAAGTTTCCGCCGTGACGTATGTCAGTCTATACCACGATGTGAGTTTATACAGCATTACAGAGCGCAGTGCATGCGCTCTCCGCATCTCGCATACACCGACGCGGCGGTACGGAGAAGCAACTCTTCAGTTAACGTGGAATGAAGCGCGCGCGCATTCCACGTTCGAACACAAAAACTCACTTCTCTATGTCAGTCGCTACTCACACAAACGCCGCTCTATTTTTTGTGTGAACCAGACTCTTGCAGTGCCTGACATGTTCCGGAAAATTTTGCTATACTGTGTTTCAACTTTCAATTTCTTAGTGCCTTCAAGATAAATAACATGCAGCTCTGTAATTCGTTGACCGTAATATATTATCTATGTGAGCGTTTGGAGTGGGCATTATTGAAATTAGAATTTCATAAACCGAGTCAATTATTGGTCATACAATAAATTTATATATAAATACAGCCGAACCAGGAACCTGATTCTGTGGGATCTCAAAGGACGGCACTTCTAGTCTCTTTTAAAGAGGGTAGGTATCTCACTTATCTAGGTTCAAGCAGTGTTTGTTTCACTTATAGAGGTTCTCACTTACAATACAGGTTCAAACAGTACTACTTGTTTCACTTATAGAGGTGCCAAAATGCTAAATGAAATTTTCAAACAATTATTTCACTAAATGAAGGTTATTACTCCTACGAAAGCATATCCAATATTGATGAAATTTTTAAAAAAATGTAATATTACATGATTTTAAATCAGAAACATTCCAGTCCGCGGATTCAAAATTTTCATTTTTGTTCGAAGTACAAACATTTTGAGAAGGTACGTTATTTACATTATTTTCCGTTTTACAGCAAGTAAGACAAAATACTCTGGAAGGTCGTTCAGTATCCCAAAGGCTCCGTTAGAGACACCTTTACCCCCGATGGTATTCATCCCTCGGCACGGGTCGATTGAAGTTCTCTTGGCGTATTTACCTTTTCTGACTATTTTAAGTATATAACTAAAGTTATGATAGCACTGCAGTCTTATGGGATTTGGGATTGCTCAAGACGTTAAGCCCTACCACTACGAAAAGGTCATTCAATCCCAGATAGGGATCGCAGACTTAGTCACAACGCGACGAACAATACTTATTCTTAAATTCACATACTTAGTACTTACAGTGATCATAACCCCAATCATGGAACTTGTTACAAAATAAATAAATCCTTCAATTTTGATGGTAAATTTGTTTTCGACTAAAATGAGCTTAAAAGTGTAAGCGAAACTTTTTTTATATTGTATGTAATATCAGAATCACCCATAAATCATTAATTATTATTATCTAACTGAAAAGCGAAGATTGCCAACATTACTAATAAGACGATAATTTAAAGTTGAAATGAGACATGTTAGTTTACTGCCGAGCGGCGTATGCACACATGTGGTTGAACCATAAGCGTCGTTGAAATATTTTAAATGGGGAATTTTCTTTAATTATTATTGTTCTGCTATGGTTATTTTCAAAATATTTACAAATAAAAATGTGTGAGTCCAGTTGGTATTCTCATAGTATGTGTGAAAGGCTTAACATGAACCCACACAATACTACCATTGTTGAGCTGGTGTTGTCCTGATTCGAGTCTATAGGCCGTCGTTGGTTGGAATTGCTTCCTAACGTTTCGCTAGCACGAGTGGCGAGCTTCTTCAGCGGTCCTTCCATCTCGGATGCTGGATGTAGAATGACAAATTCTCGGGCGCAGGTTGTATTTATACCTGTGGGTAGGGGGCGGAGCTTGTTCCGCTTCGGTTGACCTTTTACTCGGGAGTGCCTGAGTATCGAGTTCCATATCTGGTTGAGCTTGAAGGTTTCCTCCTTTTTGTTGAAATTATTGGGATGTTTGTGGATCTCGATGGCTTCCCTGACCAGTTTGTTGTGGTAGCCGTTGACTGATGCTAGCAGTCTACAGTTCTCAGAGGGCAGTATAGCCTAGATGTTAGCGTGCTTGGCGCCGCAACCTCCAGACTGGACTGCCGCGGGTTCGAATCCTACCTGCGCTCATGGATGTTTTGTGATGTTATTTAGTTTTAAGTTAGTTGTTATTTAGTGTAGTTGAAAGACGCTAATGACCTTAGATGTCGACGCGTCTATAATCTACAATAAATAAATACAGTTCTCAAATTGTATCCTGTGGTCCCCGTCGGTCAGTGCGTGTTCAGCTACTGCAGACTTCTCAGTTTGTCCTAAACGACAGTTTGCTTTATGCTCTCTGAGTCTCGTTCCCATTGATCTCTTGGTAGTTCCAATGTAGACCTTACCGCAGAAGCAGGGTATGCTGTATACTCCTGCAGCTGAGAGTGGGTCTCATTTGTCTTTCGCTGATCTAATGGTCTGTTGGATCTTCTTCGTCGGCCTAAAGATAGTTCTGATATTATGCCTCCTCAAAACTTTTTCAATCCTGTCCGTTACTCTCGGAACATACGGAAGGTATGCTTGAGAGGTGGTGGGTTGCTGTTCGGTTTCCCGTGACCTTGATGATCTCAAGCCCATTGATCTCTCGAACTCCCTCTTGCTGTAGCCATTTGCCTCGAACGCAGATTTTAGGTGTTCAAGTTCTGTCTGGAGATTCCTCGGTTCGCATATCCTTTGAGCTCGTTCTGTCAGGGTTCTGATGACTCCATACTTCTGACTTGGGTGATGGTTGGATAGAGCGTGCAGGTATCTGTCTGTGCGTTAGGAAGCAATTCCAACCAACGACGGCCTATAGACCCGAATCAGGACAACACCAGCTCATCAACTGGCCGCGAAAGCCTCAACCAATCTGTCACTACCATTGTTCCTTTTATCAGCAGAAGGAAGCTTACGATTAAATCACCCAGTCTGAGAGAGATACAAATCTACCTTTACAACTGTGTTACATTCGTGGGGGTCTCATTGGACCAGAAGCTGACATGGAAACTGCAGGTTCTAAACAAGGCTAGAGGAGCCTTGTTTACTTGCAGCAAAATCATAAATGAGGCCTAAGGTCAAAAATGACCGATAGGGTTTGTAAGGCTATCGTGAGACCAATGGTCAGTTATGCCAAAATTGAAGTGCAATGGAGCACAAGCCCAACTAACCAAATTACAGAGGCTAGCGTGAATCATGATTACTGGCGCTTCCAGCATCTGTCCTACTGCGGCCATGGAGGTGATATACTGGATCTCCCACTCTATACATGAAGAAAGAGGCAGCAATTTTTGACTGCAAAAGACACGACACTTTAAATCTGAAGACTTGACAGGTCACCTAAGGATTCTTCGAAATTGTAATTGTATTTTAAAGACCACCAACAGCTAAGGTTATTTGGGCCTAGCACCAATTCATATTTTCAATTCATTATTATTATTTTTTTTTAATAATAAATTGAAAATCCAATTGACACTTTTACCAGCTCTCGGGCTAGAACCCGAGAACTGGGGACTTGTAATAGAGGAACCATAGCAACACCATGTAAACAACAGCGCCGCTACACTTTCGGCTATTCTCAAGCCCAAGGATTCTTCGAAATCTTAATCTAAACACCTGTACAGTGTACAAGTCTTGGATCTGATAAATGCCAGATATAAATTTGACAGAAGATTCAATGTGATCATAGAAAATCGCAAATTATTGGAAGAGGGTGAGGTAACACTCAGAGGATCTTTGAGGTATTACACTGATAGGTCCAAGATGGATAATAATTTGATGTGTCATTTTGTTCACAATTTACTGCTGAATTAATATAACGAAAAAACAATTTTCATGCATATACCCTAATATTTTGCTAAGAGAAAATCGTTACGGTTGCCGATGGTTCCGCTACTGTCTCACGCCACATAACGTTCTGAACTGGAATTCTTTTTATTTGCAACGTTTTTGTTCCATGCAATCGTGTTGTAGAGCAGTGGTACGTACGTGTGGTTATGTGTGTGCGTAAATAAGTATACGTTCGCGGTTGAACGTGTGCGTGTGCGTCGATGTGTATGTGGCAGGCAGGCAGTACGTAAGAGGAGTCTTAAATTCACTTTGATGTACCGATAGAAAAATTCTACAATATTTCAAATATTGACTAACAAGGTTGCATGTTCACTTTTGTGGTTTAACAACAGAAAACACTGCACATATCACGGCTCCCATATAACAATATACATATCTGCGGGCACGAGGCAAAAACGTTTATGTCAACGGTTACCGATCGTAAGATTTTGAGTAGAAGACGTCATGTTCAATGATATTTCTTTGAGATTCAGATTCGAAATTGATTTTTCTGTGTTCACGAAATGTTACAATCATTTTTTTCTCGTTTTCTATTTTTGAAGTGTGCTCCGCCTGGAAGCGAGAACAATGCTAATATGTTATCGATAGAAATGACAGGAAAAATACAAGTAGGGACATTAATGAAAGCGGAGTTAACGATTAGAAGAAAGTTCGTTGACCGTTGTTCCTTAACTTTACACGGCCTTGTTGGTAAACTAGTGAATTTTAATGGGTATTAATTATATTAGTGGAGTATCATACTCCACAGATTTTTTTAAATAATTTTTTTGACACGATTAAATTATGTACACAATTAATGCTGTTATCATTATTAGATTGTACATTATAGACGCTTAACAGCTGTCATCAGCGTCTATGTTATCATTATTGATTGGTAAGAAATACGTGTTAAATTTTTTTGAAAAAACCGAGATAACATATTTTGCTGTGTGCATTTATTTTTCTGGAGTATGCTATAATACCCCACATTACCAAAGACAGGTAAATAGCGTTCGAACAGAAAAATTTAGTACAAAGCGCACAAAGCCACCTTAAGGGGCTCATCGTTGTTGGAGTCATCCAGTAATCTATTTTCCATTGCAATGAAGAAAAAAAACAGCACCCGTCGATCACACGCTTCGAGTACCTATATAACGCTTATCTGACGCTCTCTGCAAATTTTCAGCTTGTTCCGAATTTATTCCGGGTAATGTCTAAAATTTCTGGGCTATTCGTGAAAGAATTTCGTTCGACTCTGCGATTCCGACGTTCGCATGGGTACCTTGAAGCATGGCATCGAGTATCGACAATGCTGTCTCGTTTAATTGTAGCGACAAATGGAGACTTGAACCAACGAATAATCGCGAGATCATTGATTAATTTAATTTTACCAAAAATCGAACTTAAGTTATTTTGCCTTACAGCAATAGATATGTACAGACGAAGCAGTTTTATTGAAATTAGAATTAACGAAACATATTACTGAGCGTCAAAGCATCTATAAAAATTGAAAATGTTGCAATGTTCCACAAAGATGGAAGTCAATTTACTATAAAACTTTAATTATGTATAATCAGTTCTAATATTATACGCAACAATATTTCTCTTTTTTGTACTGAAACTATAATGCACATTTTTAATTCAATTTTTGGCTTACTTTCTCGAACAGTTTTTACAAAATCGCATTGAATCCCGCTTATTTGCACAGCTTCCCTACTTTCATGCACTAATTTAAAGATTTTTACAATATAGATAATTAAAGTTGATTCTGGGCTGGTTCAACTGGATTACGTTTTTATATGAAAATGAGGTGTTTTTTCAGGGAAAACACTGCAGCATCAGAACATATTTTGTGAATATTCGTCACAGGCTTCCCACAATGAGGAGCATCCAGATATGGCATGTTCCAGAAACTTGCTTCCAGATGCATCCCGCGATCACGCGATGCTTTTAGAGCGTTGCTGGAGGGACGTATAGATCAAGATTATTTATTTTTTAACTCCAAAAAAACTATATTTTTACTAAAACATAGCAAAATATCGGTCAAGTAAGCAACTCCGTTTGTACTAGCTATTATATTTTAGTATAGTTCCTGAGGGGTTTATCTCAGAAACTATAGTAGACCGATTTTGATCAAGCTTAATATTGTTCTTAGTTTTAATCATTTTCATTATAGTTTACTGTTTAGGAGCTACAAAACTGTGTCAGATGGACAGACAGACAATAGAGAAAACCATAGGATTCCACCTTTTGGATACAGAACCTTAGAAAACTATACGTTCTCATTGAAAAAGGAACGTATGATCACTGGTCAGCATAATAAGTGCTACAAAGCATCAAACTCGACAATTTTTTAGAAAACAAATTCACGAAAATTAATTATTCGTAGTGAATCTTATATAACATTAATTAATTAATGTATTAACAATAGTTCAAAACAGACAATTAAATCATGTCACACAGTCAAGTTCAAATGTCAAAATGTTAAAGTAATATAAAACCCGTAAGTACGGTGTTACATATACAATATTGTAATATGTAAATACAGGTCAAAGTTCAACAAAAGTTTCACCATATATAAATTATAATTGATATAAACGAACTTAACATCAAGTCATTGAAATGATTTAATAATATTGTCACAGTTGTGTCCTCGCGGACTCGGAGAGTCTACTCTACTCCTGGTTCGAATATACAGTGTTCTCTCTGTGAATATATAAAATTGGTACAGAATACTGAGTGTAATATTCAAAACTATATTTTCATTCTTTCAAATTACTACAACTAATTTGAATACCTGTTTGATATAGAGTTGTAATGAAAACGAATACTTAGATAAAACAGTAACAGGACGATAGGACCCTCCATCTGTAATTTCATTTCCTGTAGAATATTGATATTAATTTGCATCAGCATCGGCTGGACCGACTTTAGTGAAATTTTGTACATTATCAATTGGTGCTCAAAACCGATATTAATAAAATATATTTTTTTAAATAATACCTTCTCGCGGAATAGGTAGCACAATATATCTTTTTAGTATAAGTAAGTGTTCCATCATTGATTTAATATGCTTGTTAACACCTTTCTGGAAGGAAAGCTTTAGAGTGAATCTAACATATTTTTTTTTCGGAATTTTAATAGATTTTCATGTTTTGTTTGAGGCTTTGAGCCCGTTTACTGATTGTGTATGTAGTATGTGGTAAAATCTTTCTTTAGACCATACGGTTTTTTTGCTGATTAGATTTTGCGCAAAATCGGCTTGGCGAATGGAGAAAGGATATCAATTATCAAGGTCACGTCATATTAGCATAGGTAAAAAGAAATAAATAGATGACAAAATATAAAAAAATCGTAATTTTTTCCTCTAAAATATACAGATTTTGAAAAAAAAAATTGCCCGGAAATCACTGTAACGTTATTTCGTTTTTCTCTGCCTAATCAAGGTGATTGTGATTTTAGTGGGTAATGCATATAGAAATAAAACTGCTATGAATATAAAAAAAGGGTTGTTTCGTTGAGAAAATTTTCAGTTTTGTGACAGTTATACGAAAAAAAATAATTGTGTTTTAAAGACCACCAACAGCTAAGGTTATTTGGGCCTAGCACCAATTCATATTTTCAATTCATTATTTTTTTTTAATAATAATAAATTGAAAATCCAATTGACACTTTTACCAGCTCTCGGGCTAGAACCCGGGAACTGGGGACTTGTAATAGAGGAACCATAGCAACGCCATGTAGGTAAACAACAGCACTGCTACACTCTCGGCTATTCTCAAGCTCTGACAGTTATACGAGCGATTGTCTACTAACTGTAGAAAGTATACAACTGGCATTACCAGTCCACTCTTTTCATTATGCAATGCATGGTATTTTACAAGAGACACTGTATGCGAAAACTCATAGTACAATATTAACTCTATCAACGAACTTAAGCCAACATATGTTTAATTTGTCTCTATTTAAGATCATTTAATATGGTACATACGTATGGCGTACACACAAATGTACATTGTACATGTATGTAGTACACATGTACGGTAGAGTGCATGTCATAACTCAAACTGTTAATGCTAATAAAATACATTACTTACTACATACTGTGTACAATATAGGTACCTCTACCTATGTACCACTGTAGAAAATCAAGCAAAAAAAACACTATCATTGAAATATAGACATTGCAAAATGCATAGGTATTACGATGTAAAAAGTTTTATCAATTAATTTTTATTTACATCAAATACCCATTGACCAGCAACTATAGAATCTGGATTCTTACATTCGTCTCCATACTGATTAGGGTTCAAATTACATTACCAAAACCACGTCAACAAAATTATGTACTTTCGGCGATCTCGGTTAAAAGCGTTTAGGGTTATGGCAATAAGGTTTCACTTGCACCTAGGGAATGCAATCTCGATCTCGCAAGATCTCGAGCCATTTTTGGAGATTTAATCTCGTGGGCAGGCAATCTCGCTTTTGAAATCTCGTTCGAGATCTCGACCCGATATGGTCGAGATCTCGAACGAGATTTCAAGAACGAACGCGCTTGGAAAAAAATTGGTTCTGTTTGTTTCTTTGCATATATTGTTTTCTTGAGTAAAATGGACAGTTATTTAACTTATAATAAGCATTAGATGGCTAACAAATTTCAAAGTTAAGTGAATACTGAATATGTCTAAGAACAATGCAAACCAAATGTTCGTGAACGTTACTAATAGTAACTTACCCTATACTTCATAACTCCTAAGAAGCTATTTCCAAAATAATTAATTGACATATCGTGTGCTGTGTGAGTTGGGGTATTGCTGTTATATTTTGAAAATAAAACAAAACTTTAATTGAATCTTGGAACAAAAAAATCGACGTTTATTTAAGGAAAGTAATGAATAATCATCTGCACAGTGCACTACGCAATAAATCACACATGTACACAGTGACACAGTCACACTGTCCCAAGTAAGTAGTTTTCATTAAGTTTAAGTATTTTAGATACAAAATAATACGTTCTTTTTAAAAGTAGGCGAAATCTCGATATTGTCGAGATTTATCGAGATCTCGCGAGATCTCGAATTGCCAATCTCGGCTCGAGATTGCATTCCCTACTTGCACCATGGTTTCATAAAACCGCATCCTAGTTTAATGTTTTTGGTAGGATACATTATAACAGAAGAGACTATACAGCGTATCTGGGGAGGACGAAAACTAATAAAGTGTATGAGTACTCAAAAAACGATGTAGTGGCCGATTAGTAAAAGTACTTAAGTAATAATTTTTCTGGCCAGGTAAAACATATACTTGAACAAAATAAAGTAGTAAACAAATTAAATTTTCGAAACAGTTCCAAAATGAAACCGTGCCACAAATTATGAGGAAAATTACCCCATTTCGTATGAGTTGCAGTTTAAAGCAATTGATTAGTTAGCCCGGTAAAATTGCCTTTTTTTCATGGATCGCTTGTCCTTTTTTAATCGCTTGGAGGTGTCTTCTGAATATTTTACTAATCTGGCGCCATCTAAAAATGTATGACTAAGTCGTTATCTTTGAGAAAATTTCAATACTAAATATATCTCGCGAACGACAAAAATGAAGATTCTTTTCTTGTTGAGCATTAAATTCCCTACAACGGGATGATTTTCGTATAACTAACCGTTTACGAGTTACAATGTGTCAGAGTTTGCAAAAATTACTAAACTAAACATTTGTTGAAGGTTATGTTGCGTATAATTTAACTAATGTGGTTTACATCTCTCAGAAGAAGCTCATCTTTTTCTTCTCTCTTGATACAATATTATGCTGCAGCAAGAAGTGATTCTATACGTAAGGACTTATCGTACGTTTTGCTTGATCATTCAAGACGTATCAGTTAACATGTTCACTGTTCAGTGTGGACAGTAAAACGAACATTTTGCCTAAACTGAATGAAGACAGATAAACGGACCGACCAGAGCTTTGTTTTCAAACAAAACGTCAGTCATGTCGTTACATAATATTATGTAGACGTGATTTCATCTTTCACCTCAGTTTTTCATGATTTCTGGAATTGTGCAGAGCGAATTGTTCATTTTTAAGGTTCCGTATTTCGTGTCTGTCTGTCTGTCCGCCCTTATCTTCGAAACGACTGAACCTAAAATTTTGAAAAAAATAGGGAAAATAGGACCTCACGCATAGTTACAAGAAAACGTAAACGAAATTCGTAAATCTATTTTGGGGGACAAAGTAGAAAATTAAAAAAAAAATTCAAATGCATCATGTGACATATCAAATGAAAGTACTCGTTATGAGAAATACAAATAAATTTTTTTATAATTTTAAAATGCATGGTTTAAAAGATATTAAAAGCGGCCAAGTGCGTATCATAATTTTACTTCACCATTGTATAGCGGTGCATAGAAGACTACCGTCCAAATTTCATCTATATAGTGCCAATAGTCTCCGAGTAAAATGGCTGTGACATACGGGCAGGACGAAATTATAAGGGATCCGTTTTTACCATTTCGCTACGGAACCCTAAAAATCGAGCATTCCCCCCTCCCTTTATCTCCGAAACTACTGAGCCTAAAATTTTGAAAAAAATAGGGAATGTAGGACCTCACTCATAGTTTACAGAAAAACCTAAACGAAAATCCTAAGTAATAATTTTAGGGGGCCAATTAGAAAATTAAAAAAAAAAATGTTCAAGTGCATCTGACATCAAATGAAAGGACTTATTATGAGAAATACAAATATATTTTTTGTGTTATTTTTTATATAGGTACTTCAAGATGTCAGACTTACGGCAATGGTCGCATAAATTTTTACTGAGTTTATTGAGTTGTTTCGCTGTTATCCTTGCCAATAGCAAGTTAAATTAAAAAAATAATATAGTGAAACAAAAAAAATCAAGCATAATTGCGGTCTTGCTGAAGAAATGTCAGGAAGTGGAGCGTATAAGGTTTACCAAGGAGACGGTCGCTAAAAATATCAATTCTTTTCGATCAGTTTTTCGTAGAGTTTGGATATCACAGTTGTGAATTCAAGATCTTTGTAAATTTTAACAATTTTGCCAGTTGCCAAAAATCATAGGGTAGCAGTCAGTTTCTCATGGGGTGTAATATATATTCTCATAATGTTTTTTTTTTTTTGTATTTCAGGGATTACTAACGATATCAATAAGTGTTCGTATCCATTCGTAAATAATTACGCCAATCTTCAGGTTCATGATTTTCCCAAAGTAAATTCACATGAGAGAGCCTGCTCCTCTTTAGTAACCATTCTCTAGATCACCGTGTGCGATAAACAACTTGTTTCTTTCTTTCTAATTTCATGATACACAATGATCAATAATAATATTGCTAAAAGTTTACATTTATCCATGTTAATCTATAACTGAAACCAGATTGAAACTGAGCAAAAGACGGCGGCTAACAACTTATAGTGTGTACATACGTTTTACCTGACCGTCTTAACATGATCATACAAAACGTACGGTAATTGTTACGTACAGACCCCGCCTAACACCTCTTTCTTTCACTAAACGGTTAGAGAAATAGAATAAAAAATAGATTTTTTTTTTCGAAAAATTCGAAATAAGCGCTTTTGCCATTTATGTTTGCAGCAATATATTTTATATTTCTCATTATCATTACTTCATTTAGCATTATTACTGCAGCGTTTCTCTGTTTAATAATTATTAGTACTGCCAATCGCCTGCCTTTAAAGGTCAGCCCGCGCACACTTCACTGCATCGCAATGTAGGTACCATGTGAACGTGTGTATGTGTGTGTGTGTGTTTAATCTCAGATCTATACCGTATTTTAGGCCACGCGTCAAAAATTAAAACATATTGAGCAAATTACATGTATGCATTTTATATAAATTATAGCTTGTGACAATAAATAGCGCAGACCTCTCACTGAAAGACCTACTACTTCACAACAAATCACTGTAAATATGTGTGTTTATATGTGTGAGTGTGTAACGTATGTAATACCGCAATATACAGGCTGGCGCATTTAGAAATATGCACTAAAATTGATTAGGACCGCTTTATTTTTCAATGGTTTTTCAATGGTTTTATTAAGTTCGACATGACGTATAGGTCAAATTTAATTATTGAAATTTGACCCACTACCCGTTATCCAATTGAGTTGAAATTTTGCACACGTGTATAAGTCCGGTGACAATGCAATATAGTATATCTAATATCGTTCTAAATCCAAAATGGCGGACGTTCCAAGATGGCGGCTCACCTTTTTTTTGCAACACCCTTGACATGGGTATCAAATGAAAGGGTGTCATGAGCAGAATACGATAAGCTACGTGACGCCATTCTAAATTCAAAATGGCGGACGCCCCAAGATGGCGGGTTACCTATTACTTCAGAACTCCCATGACATGGGTACCAAATTAAATGGTTTAAGAAGTAGAATACGATAAGCTACATGACATCATTCTAAAATCAAAATGGCGGACGCCCCAAGATGGCGGCTTTCCTTTTTCTTTACAACCCCCGACGTATCAAATGAAAGGGTTTGACGAGTAGAATAAGATAAGCTACATGACGTCATTCTAAATTCAAATGGCGAACGCCCCAAGATGGCGGCCCAATTTTAATTTAAATTTTAATAAATTAGATAACTGGGTTAGCTGATTAATATAAAGTTGAAAATTTAGGACTTAGATTTTATATTTTTGTAAAGTGAAGAATTTATATATTTTTCTATTGTATAGAATTAAAATAATTAATAAAGACTAAAAAGTAACAAATAAATAACTTAAAAAAAACTTTTTAAAAAACAATAGTTTTATTTTGAAACAAAAATGCACTAAAAAGTAGAAAATAATTTTTTTTGGTGATTATAAGTTGATCAGAATAGTTTTCAACATTTGTTAAAAGAAAACCATTGGGCGCTCATAAAATATTAGGTACTGATGCTGTTATGATGTTTTAACGCCCAATGGTTTTCTTTTAACAAATGTTGAAAACTATTCTGATCAACTTATAATCACTAAAAAAAATATTTTCCACTTTTTAGTGCATTTTTGCATTTCAAAAACATTTTTTTTAATATCTCAGAATCCGATGATCTAATGCCTGCTCAAAATCTAATCAAATCTAGTACAAACTATGATCGTACATAATTCTACTGAACATTACTACTAGAATTTTATTATTGAACAGATATAAAAACATTAAATCGGAATAACAATTTTTTTAAATCCTTTTCTGTAGTTAGTATCTCGAATACGATTCAAGACTACTCGATGAGAAGTATATCAATTATTTACAATTATTATCGCCTGTCTTGCAATTTTTTTTAGCAAATTTTGAACATTTATCCAATTAGAGCATGGTCTGCCAGGTATGCAAAAAAAATTGCAAGGCAGGCGATGACAATTATTGTAAATAATTGATAATTGAATTAGTCTGTCACCGATTTGATGTTATTCATTATATTATCTGTTAAATTCAATAATAAAATTTTAGTAGTACCTATTATCCAGTAGATTTTTGAACGGTCAGAGCTTGGACTATAAGCTAAATGCTGACAAATGCCTATACCTACAGCAAAAAAAAACCGCAAGACCCTATATGTCGTTCCGTTTTGACGAAATCGAAAGAGAAAATTTTTACCATAATATGCACTGCAGACACAGATATCAATCAGAAAATAGACTCAAATAATTCCTTGGATATCAAAACGTGAAGATTTATAAAAATCACGAAAAAAATGTTCGGAGTGATTCCCTACCATAGTAGAGTTGAGAAGTAATAATGGGATCTCTGTCTGTAACTTGATTTTTTGTTTTTTGGGTTTATCGGTATTTGTTATGACATCGAGATAGAAAAATGCGTTTCAAGAATTTAGGTCTGTTTGTTTGCCTATTTGTTTATTTGTACCAGCTTCATTCGAGGGCGGTTGGATTGATTTTTAAGGTAATTAAAAATGAATTGTTCCTGCTTTTACTCCAAACGGTAAGAGGACCGTGCTAGATAGATCAGAATATCATATTGTAACAACAATTTTGTCAAATAAAATTTCCTACAAAAAAGTCTGCGATGACGTATATCTAAGTGAACATTTGTCTCGAACTGGCTGGCTCTGTGAAGAATACAGTTCTATTGCTGTAGGTCTGTATTTAGCGCAACATGCCACTATGTATAGCGCACAGCATCCAAAGCTGGGGAATATCTTGTATCTAAGATACTGTTTTGTATCTTAGATAATTATTGTATCTTAATTACTTTTTATTGTATCCGAAAATGAAGATACTTCTTAAAAGTATCGGGTATCTAAGATACTTTTAAAAATAACTTTAATCTAAATACTAAAAAATGTTATTTTAAATACTTTACTTTAGACTTTAAGAATATCTGTCAGTATAAAATATCTTAAATAACTATCTTTTATTTAGAAAGTATCTAATTGTCCAAGTGTGCAAGCTTTCACGGCCGGCATTGTTCCAAGTCTTCATGGTTTCCGGTGGTATTTCTACCTGACGAAACGTCAGGTAGAAATGCCACCGGACCACGGCCTACAAGCCCGGAAACCATGAAGACTTGGAAGTATCTAATTGTATCTTTTATCTTTTGAGGTATTGACAGTATCTTCTACAGTTTTAAATGCATCTATGGCTACCAAAAAAATGGCGCTTAATTAAGAACAGTTTTATGGGCAGAAGATTTAGTTGTCATCTGTATAAACAATATTCTTATTTAATATAACGGTTCTTGTTGCACGACAATCCTCAAAAACACACATACCTTTATAAAAACACGCAATGCACAACCTAAACTCAACGAATATAATAATTTGAAAAGTGTGCTCCCCTTTTTAGCACACGAATACACAGACAACTTGCATTAAAAATATGGGCGTGGACGGGCTGTAAACTATAAAAAAATGTATTCAATTCATTTTGCGTTGTACGGGTTTTGTATGAAGCGAGTATCAAATGACATGCATTTAGGTTCTCAAACAGACTACTCTACCTGGTTGATAAAAAAACATGAACTTGTAGTATGGTACAGTGGAAACTATTTACTAAATAATTGTCAGTTTAAAATTGCTTAACTACTGATCAATATACCCTTACGATTTTGCTATAATATGATTATTAGCAATAATTTGTTATTATTAAATTTTTCACTTTTTTGTATGTTTGGTTGCTTATAACTAGAGAACTACTGCACTATTTTCGATTAAATTATTATTAATCGTTAACTCAAAGTTCAACTTAAAATTAAAGTACAAATCATTATGTTAAGCCATCGGGAAGCAGCATAATCCGTTATGTAAAATCGAGAGGGAGGAAGCCGCGGGTACTTAAATAAGTAAAACTCTGAATCGTAGACAAAAAATGTTTATACAAAAGTTGTAGAAAATATTATCTTCTATAAGATTGATAATAATCATTTTTTTTTTTAAATGGAACGGAACCGAGAAATTCGCAAAAAACCGTCAATCGTGAACTTGAACCTCGAATATCTGGCAACGCCGGCACGATATCGATGGGGACTTTTTACGTTTTTTATAACATCATAACGAAGGTGTTTACAAAAATTCAGCTAACTGGGAATTATTCGTAAGCGTCAGTAATCCAGATTACTACCTGGGATAGACGGTAGTCCAATTTATCGAAAAAGATGAAACACTGAGATTCCAGTTTACTGTGTTTGTAATTCCTTCAAAAAATATAGTTTTATTAATTGAGATACTTCTTTTTAATCAATATTTATTCTATTAACCAAAAGTTGTTCAAAAGTTTAATGTTTGTAAATAGTCAAAATTTTACACATAATCTGAATTTTGCATTGTGTAAAGTCGACTTTACATGTCAAAGAAGCTCTACTGTATCTAACGTACAACATGACGTACCAACATTGCATTACATTTGTTATGTTGTAATGTGTATGTGAAGTGGCGATTTTTTTATCATATTTTATGCTTAGATTAATATAGGTGCTGGTGAAACGTTTAAACTAATTAAAACAATATTATTCCCAAAAAGGAAAATTGTTGACCTAAAACGAATTTTCACTAATTTTTTCTGTATTTCCAGATATATTTTTTACATTTTAAAATTCACATTGAGTTTGAGAATATCCGAGCGAGTAGCAAAGTCTGTGTTTATGGCCGTTTCCATGGCGCCTCAATTATAAGCTTCCCGTTCCCAAGTCATACTCGTAATCCACTGAAATAAAATAACGCTGGAAACCGGGTAAAGACAGATATAGTTAATAGGGACACTTGTCCTTGTTCGACTAGAGTCTTAATAGACCGTACGACAAAGACCTAGGTGGCCCTATTAACTGTGTCTGTCTTTACTCGCTAGCAGCGCGTCAGTTTACGTTCAGAATTTCTATATTTCTATGTTATAATTCAAAAACCGGTTAAAATATTAATTGCATTTTCAGTTTATTATTACAAAATAGACAACAAATTAAAAATATGAATTGGTACTAGGCTCAAATAATTCTCGTATATGGAGGTTATAGACCTATTTATGGGCTATCTAACTATGTCGAAAAATTTTGAATATTTGCAAGGGATCACCCTATACAGAGGCATTTTTCCAATATCTTATTTTTTTACCTCAAAAATTCTATCTCAAAAAAATTGCTTTTAAATTTTCCAATTTTTTCGACACAGTTAGATAGCCGAAGGATAGGGTCTATAACCTCCATACAGGAACGTAATATTTCCTCAACACACTTTTTAACTAGAGCACGTTGCGTCAAGTGTTCCAATTCCACTTTAAAAAATACTACCTACCTTGGAAAAATTGTATGTGTAGGGTGGCCGCAACCAAATTTTCCAAGTTTTTCGATGCAATTCGATAGCCCATGAATAGGTCTATAATCCTTGTATAGAAACTTAAAATTTCTTTAACACTCTTCTTACTAGAGTACTTCGCGTTCATATCCAAAATTTCAAACGTGTTACATTATTTCAACAGTGGATATTTTCAACAATAAGAAATTTAATATCTGTCTTAACGACAAGTTTTATCAAAAAATGTTTGGGACAAAAAACATGGAAAATTTTACGGCAAACATTTTTTGTTTGGTTAAACATTTTTTAATTGCATAATGTTAATTTTCGATGTTAATTAAAACACGCGTTTTTGACTACAAATCTGCACGCGGCGACTAAAGCTCGACTAGCAGGAGGGGGAAAATTTAATATGTATGTTCACTGTAGACCTAAACTGAAGGGATGAAAACCATTTCCAGCTTTCCCCTAATTAATTCCGAATTCAAACACCTAGCCACTGGCCTGTAATCGGTACCTAAAAAATTTGTAAATTTTCAAAAATTCGGAAAGTTTTTGGTTTCAGTCCGATTTTCTAAAATTGAGTTTCGGCATTCGAAAGAATTTTACTCAGTTTAGATTTCCTAAAAATTTGAACCTAATCGATAAAGTGAATTTTGAGAAATATCAAAAATAAAATTTAAAAAAAAAAATGTTTTTTTTAATAACTTTTAAAATATTTTACCGATCGATTCTAGAATCTAATCAGCTCTATTCCCCAGAAAACTACGTCGAATGCCGCAAACCCGATCTCAGCCGGTTGATAATTATAACGAATCGTTTCATGTGTAATTTGACTCTTTGTGACAAAGTTAGGCCGGCCAGCGTGATGTCACGCTGATCGCCTATGGTTTTCGTAAAATCAGTTGAAGTATCTCAAAAGCCATGAGATTTTTATTGGGGCCGTGCTTTGTTTTTTTGATGGCACATGGCCAGATCTATCACCGGCTAAAGTCTTACGGAAGGTTTCCTATAGACACCCGTATAATTATTATTTAATAAAAAACTTTTTAACAAAAAAAAACTTCCTTCAAAAAACCACTAAAAAGAGGAAAATAATGAAATTTTGAGGTCTGTGCCAATTTAATAAAATATGAAGTCGGTTAAAAAGTATAGTATAGTGCTTCTTTTTAACCAACTTCATATTTTATTGAATTGGCACAGACCTCAAAATTTCATTATTTTCCTCTTTTTAGTGGTTTTTTGAAGGAGTTTTTTTTTTTGTTAAAAAGTTTTTTATTTTTTACTTTTTAGTGTCAAAAAGTGACATTTACCTTAAAAGAATCACACGCCGTTACTCACTTTTATTAAACCGACTTTCTTACGCTGTCTGATATGTCAAAAAGTGACATTTACCTTAAAGAATCACACGCCGTTACTCAGTTTTATTAAAATCAGCCGAATTACTGAACCAACTTTGATGAAATTTCTATGAGACCAATCTGAAAGTATATCCTTTCAAATAAAAAAATGTTTTTCAAAGTCGGTTTATAAATTACTGAGTTATGAGATAACCAACATTAAAAAAAAATACAACCGAATTGAGAACCACCTCCTTTTTTTGAAGTCGGTTAAAAAATAATCAATCTCGAGACTTAGCGCTTTGTGTGCACCGTTATTTAATGCTAATCTATATACCGGTTCACATTGCATTTTTTTTATTTTCAGTGGGTGTATACCCAAAAGTTGGTACCTTTATTACTTGCACAAGCAAGCACACACACACTCTGTGCAAAACTGCTATTCTCAACGTACGATGCAGACGAAAGCTGTGATGCAGAAGGCTACAGAGTACAGAAGACGCCCGTTTCCGGTCTTTAGTATTTTATATAAAAAAGTGAGGTTATGTTGTATGTATGTGTGTGTATGCCGACTCGCTCGATAACTCGCGCTACACGCGTAACATAACGTACACCCGGCTCATCTACAATTTTTCCTTTCAAGGAGATCTTTTGTTGAGAGCATTAAAATATGGGAGAAGTTCAATTCCAAGCAATTTTCAATAAGAAATAAAGTATACTATCATTATCAATGTTATCTTTAACATTGGATTTATAAATCTGATTATATTTAACTAAAACACTCTTATTTATTAAATGATACGATTCATCGGAATTTGTCTCATATTTTGTGTCAATAATTTTCAGACGCTTTTATTTAAAATGTTTCTTCTGTGGTTGAATTAAATAAAATGATTAGTGAGGGGACAATAATAAATGTAGGCGGAACGACTTGGGGGGAGGGTCTATAGGCCCACCAACACTTTCGAAACTTACATTGTCAAGAGTATTAAATATGCTAGTTTAAAATTTGGGGGACCGCCAATGACATTTAATTACTTTTTAAAGAGTAATATTGTTTCCTGACAGGTAGGTATAAACTTCGCGTATTAAATAGTCATTTCGTCAGATTTTTACCCGACTGCGCGAAATCAAAAGAGGGTTACGTTTTTCATGTGTATATGTATGTAAATGGTTTAATGACTGAAATTCTTTATTTCCACGTAGAATCTAATCAGCTTGATAAATTTTGATAAATGAGGTATCGATAGATTCGTCGTCAATCGTAGGTAATCTTAAGTGACACTGGGTATATTATGACGTTACGTAAAATCCAATATGGCGGACGTTAGGAATCATATTGTCAACATGCAAAAATGACTTGATGGATTATGATGAATAACTATCATTTTTAACCCGACAAAAAATATCAATTCCACGAGGAAGTATATTTATATATTTTTTTCAGCCTTAACTTCTCGATTTGAATAATTTCGACGCCATTGTGTTCAGGAAAATGACGTAATGGTCCTCTGTAATTTTTTCTTAAATCCATTTAGTAGTTTTTGTTATGTACGTTCAGCCTTAACTTCTCGAGGCGTTTCTCAATAAACTAGTGAATGCAAGAAAAATCCGGAAGATCCACTAGCATGTGTAAATTGTCACAAAAGTCATCCTGCTAGTTTTAGAGGCTGTGAAGTTTTTAGAAAACAGATTAAAATATGGAAAAAACCAAGTCAATTGAGGACCTCAATAGAAGATAATACAAGATATCAATACAATTCTGATTAATATCCGTCGCTATCTAAGACTCAGATGACAATCACAACTCCACAAGCCAACGTATGGGTAAGCAGAAATACGAATACCCAGTCAAAAATATAACAGAAGCATAAAAGATTTAAATACATAATAGTTAATGACAACTAATTAAAAGATATTAACAAGTACTGTTTTTTTCAGTAATTTTTACAAAATAAGTTTAAACTCTGTTAGCATGTGATTAATACTTACTTATAACATACAATCAGTGGGAAAATTTTTATAATATATATAAAACCTGTAAATATTTTGTAAATAAAAAGATCCATCTATCTATCTCGAGGTACCGATTTGTATGATTTCGACTCCATTGTGTTCAGGAAGATGACGGAATCATCGCATATAATTTTTATTTCAATTTACTTAAAACGAGACTTAAATTGAACCTCCTTCAAAAAAACACTGAAAAGAGATCGACGGCAATTTAATAAGATTATCTGTATAAAAAGTTATTGTAGGTAATTAAATTGGCGTCGACCTCAAAATTTAATTATATTTTCTTTTTAGTGGCTTTTTATGAAGGAGGTTCAATTTTTTTCTGTAAGATTTTTCTTTATCATCGAAAGCGGCACGATGCTTTTAAAAATCCCTTCTTGCCACGTTTCGTACAAAGTTCTAATAGTACGGGGCCATAATATAGGTATGTGTGTATTTCCTCACGCGCTTTTGTATTCAAATAATTGGGTGGTACCTAATTTGTTTAAAGACTTTTGAAATAATTTTTATTGACGAATTTTTTTTATATTCTCGAATGACGAACAGACAGATATTGATACTTTTTGTTTTCTTTCTCTTTCTAATGCGTGGACATATTTTCAGTCGGTATACGCAGTCCAAATATAACGTTAATTTTCAAAAATTATTTAATTCAGTGGCGAAAACTACGGTATTATTGACTTCAATTAAAAATTAAGTAAAACACAACGTTTTATATTATTTACACATAAGTACACAATTTTGTAACAATTGTTTCGCGTTTCGCACATCATATAGCTGTTCAATTTGAGATCTTTGTCTGATGAAGCACTGCGTTGTGCGAAACAACAAATTGTTATAAAATAAAGTTCTCAGGTGTAATCTTCTTAGTATTATATATATAATTGCGAAATACCATTCACTCACTCACTCACTGACTCATTAATTACGAAATCTCAGGAACTATATATCCTACAAACATGAATTTTGGAAGGTAGATTCTTTATAGGACGTAGGCATCCGGTAAGAGAGGATTTTTCGAAATTCAACCCCTGTTAAGGGGGTCAACAGCCGGTGTAGAGTTTTTTGACAAAATGTTCATATTTTACAAATCGTTAAGGTGAAAGGTATTATTCAACATACTAACTCTTCTTTAAAAATAAGCAAACCCATTTTCGAGCATTTTTTTAAAGTCATGCCCTAAGGGGGAAAAACGGGGGTGTAGTGTTTTTTTACTAATCAATGCACAGGCCAAACCGCTGAAGCTAGAAACTTGAAATCTGGACAGTAAGTTCCTTTTGTGACGTAAGCATGACCCACTAAGAATAAATTTTTTGAAATTCAACCCCTAAGGAGATCAACAGAGTGTGTATTCATATCTCAAAACAGTTAGTAAGAAGTATTGAATTCAACATACGAACTCTTCATTAAAAATAAGCAACTACATGTTCAATCGTTTTTTTTTTTAATTTACCCTTAAGGGGGTTAAAAGGGGAATTATAAAAATCGGCTTTTTCCGAAACTGCTCACGTTAGAAACACGAAATTTTACATACGTGTTCTTTGTTAAAATAGAAGATTATCGAAATCCGTATCTTAAGGAGTGAAAACGAGGGCGGAAACCTTTAATAAGGACACGCTGTGTCTCTGAAATTGCTCAAGCTAAAAACGTGTAACTAATCATAAATTCATAGCGCCCGGGCGAAGCCGGACGGGACCGCTAGTAATTTTATACGACGTTGTGTTTTATTTCATTTTTAGGGTTCCGTAGCCAAATGGCAAAAACGGAACCCTTATACTTTCGTCCTGTCCGTCCATATGTTACAGCCATTTTACTCGGAGACATATATTGGCACAATATAGATGAAATTTGGAAGATAGGTGTCCTCTATGAACCGCTATATAATGGTAAAGTGAAATTACGAAAAAAAAATTAGGGGTGGCACTCCATACATGTATATGAGGGATGAAAAAAAAATTCCAGTATACATAAGCGTGTGGGGTATCGTTAGATAGGTCTTCAAAAATGATGAAGTAGTTACAAAATGTCCCCCCCCCCCTCTAACTTTTCAACTATGGGGTGGAAAATTCTGAAAAAATTTATAGAAGTATAGAACATAAAACACTTTCAACGAAAATTGGTTTTAATAAGGTATACACTATACATGTTATATCGTTTATTTACTGTGCGTGGTCCGACTCGCACTTGGCCGCTTTTTTAAATGTAATAAAGGTGCATTTTCGTGTGATGCTTGACGCTGGTTTCTAGCATCAAATACGGTCACGTGATAAAATTTCAACATGAACGCCAACTGGAAAAAATGTAGCGTAAAAGCTAAACAATAAACTAAACATTGTTTAGCTTTTACGCTCGACTACTTAACCTATAGACAAAGATTAGTCTGTATGAATATTTTAGCTCAATAATAAAACGGATTTTGAAGAATTTCATAGAAAAAAAATCAAATGTTGACTTGTGACGTTATAAACAAAAGAAAAATCAAAAGGAACGTCGCGAAGATCAACAAAAAACGATTACTGTTTAAATTAAAGAAATATAATTAAACCAAATAAAATCGAATTACAAAAATGAAACACAAAATTACACAAAATATATTTAAAAAAATGAAGTAATAACGAGGATTCGAAAATAATAAAGGATTGAAAAAACAGAAAGGAAATGAAAGAATGTCGCTAGGAAGGGACTGAATTTCGTTTTAACTGATTCAACATTATTTTCTAACTAACTGTTTTTTGTTTTTAGAATATTTAGCAAGAAACAAAAATTATTTCAGTTAAGTAGGTACTTATATAATGGTCAGTCGAAATGAGTTACTCAACTTGCTTTTAGTAAAAACATAACTGGTGCGTTTGTTTGCAATTTATTAAACAAAGTTAGTGTCCAACGATAAAAAACGGCACAGACTTTGAAATCCAATTTTCATCTTATTTCCCTAATTTTATGTTAAAAATAGTGCTATTTAACCCAAATGTGTTCGAAGTAGATATAATTAGAACAAAAATTTTTGACAATGAGAAACTGCAGTTGATCTCTTAAGGTTCTTCATAAAGAAATATTACTTAAATCCTAATTATTTGTTAATAATATTAAAATTTCTGCAAAATCTGATATTCATTTATTAAATTTTACGCTAAAATAGGACGCTACATTTTTTCGAGTTGGCGTCAATGTTTAAATTCTATCACGTAAAAAGTATTTGACGCTAGAAACCAGCGTCAAACCTCACATGAAAATGCACCTTAACGTTAATTTACTATCAAGTAACGGTCGAATCTTATTATATATTTATTAAGTTCATTTTAATCCGATACTGACGTCGCATCACGACAACGACGCTAGCTGCTGTCGTTATAAACGCCGCCAAAGACGTCGCGAACGACCAGGAGATCAGAACAATAAGAGACAAATGACGCCGTTCGCGTCGTAGTCAGATAAGGGGTGCTATGATCACTCCCCCTTGCGCCGAACAGAGCTATACGCGTACCTTCCTACCTATATAAATAAAGCGAGGGGATGCCACCCTCCCGCAAGCGCGCAAATTCATTCTTACGGGGGTGGGTACTATTAAAATACACACACTGATAGACTCTAGTTGAGCGGATACAAAATATGTTATATTGAGGGGTCTTGCGGCAACGATGTGTAGCGTATCTACAGTATGATCTCTATAACTGCATACATACAGTGTGTCCCAGTATAGATGTAACTTAAGAGGTGTAAAGAACAAAAAATGTTTGAATTTCGGAGTGGCTGCATTTGGGCATCAAGTCCTGCTTGATGTAAAACTAAGATTTACCAACAATGAGTTGAGTCTGTCTTTCTACAGGCTGCTTTATAAGCAAAGTTGTAAAATATGAAAAAATTTCAAAAAGAATTTTTTTGTTAATTTTGTGATTTTGCCATTGTTCAAAAAATAAAATAAAAATACAATGGGTAGGTATTTATTTAATTTCAATTTTTTTATGTTTCTGAAATTTGGTATGTGGTTATCAAATTGCATTCTAAACAACTTTTCTTTATGAAATTTTTTCATATTTTGAAATATAAAGGTACTTTTTTCTGGGTCATTTTTACAACTTTGCTTATTAATTATAAAACACCGTGTAGAGGACCGAATAAACTCAGTTTTATCAAGCAGGACTCGATTCAAAATTGTTTTGTTCATTACACCTCTTGTTACGTCTATCCGTTCCTGGGACACACTGTATAGCGCAGACGGTATAGAAAAATAACTAAACTATAGAATACCAACTATTATGTAGGTGTAAAAATTACAGATATTGAAAGATTTTTTCGTTGGAGAGCAGCCAATTATATAATTGTTTCGAAACATACAGGAAAAAATCATTTTACCAACCAGTGGTCACAGTCAGGATTCTAACCTGAACCTTTCCAATTTCGCGTCGGAATGAACTTACAATACTTTCCTATATGTTTCGAAACAATTATATAATTAGCTGCTTTCCAACGAAAAAAATCTTTGAATTGCATACAGCCGTATAAAAAAACTATTATTATATTACAGATATTTTTTTAAGTGTATAGTTTTTTATGCGAGTTGTGGCTGCAGTTTAACGTTTACGTTAAATATTTAACGCTAATGGTGTACCTAACCATGACAACGAAACACAAATTTGAAATTATAATATCTATCATAGATCAATTTATAACATTTGATGTAGATTTTGCGTAAGTTTCACTTTAGTAGCGTGTAGTGTAAACAACATATCAGTTTTCCGGACAGCGCAGGCATTCATATAGTTCGACTATCGTTGGCCAAACTGTATCTAGATTTGCCCAAATAGCCGTATCATTTTCCTCGGTTTTATCTTATCCTATTTATTTTAGTACATACAGTGTGTCCCACCGTAATTAAGACATTGGATTTTAACATGAGGTTACGATATTTTGTTACTATTTGCTCCTCGTTAATTGTTTTTGTTATTTTTATTTTACGAACTTGTTCTAAATGTCCTCAGTAATGATTTTGTAAACTTATTTTTAATTAAATCTTTTTTTATGAATGGAAATCTGGTATTATTGTTTGACAGTTATTAACTATTTTCCGAGCTATTTTCATTAAAATAGAGTTGTCTACGTGTAATTAGTTTTAATGAAAATAATTAATAACTGTCAAACAATAACACCATAGATCTTCAATTGTTTGCAGTTGTTTTTGAGTATATCAACAGAAAATTAAATAGCTATAAGTACTTAGTTTTTATTTTTAAATAATATGCATTATTAATTGTAATTTCATTTTTTTACTTCCCACCTCTACTATGGTAGGGAAGTAATGGATTTAGTCCGAAAAAAATATTTCGAGATTTTAACAAATCTTCACGTTTTGAGACCCTAGCAATCGTTTAAGATCATTTTCAGACTGATGTCTGTATGTGTGTGTGTGTGTGTGTGTGTGTGTGTGTGTATGTGTGTATGTGTTTGTGTGTATGTGTGTGTATGTGTGTATGTGGTCAATTTTTCGCCTTCGATATCTTAAGAACGGAACAACATACGGGCATGCCGATTGTTCTATTGTGTTTATCAGCCTTTAACTTAGATCTGATTAGATTTTGAGTCAAATCGGTTCAGTGGATCCTGAGATATTCAAAAAAACGTTCTCAATGTCACGTATTAGCATAGGTAAAAAAAAATATAAATGAATTCTAGATGTTATAATATGAAAAAAATGTAAATATTTTTTTTCTCTAAAATGTATAGTTTTCGAGAAAAAAAATATTTTATTAAAAAAAATAAAAATTGTACGTAAATCAAGGTAACCATGATTTTTGCTATATTAAGCTAGCCATCGTAGATCACCAAACCAAAAAGAGGGCCATGCTTTTTTCAAAGAATAAAAATTAAATTGTGTTTTAAAGACCACCAACAGCTAAGGTTATTTGGGCCTAGTCAAAGAATAAAAAAAAAAGAGTGTTTATTTTTTGAAAATATTTACTAGGTGGGAAGTATAGGACTGGTCATCAGTCGAATTTTTATAATATAAATTGTTATACAATGCATTTTCGTTATTAAAAAATATTAATGTAAGCTTTCGGGATTCGAACACTGACCTTGGCGTATACTTATGTAACTTGACAGCCGGCGCTCTAACTGTACGCTACGATGTTGAGCGGCCGGCCATTAAAATGTATACAAACTAAAGGTTGTATTTTATTTTTTTAATCGTGATTTTCTTGATTTTTAAAAAGATTTAAATAAAAGTAAGTCTACAAAATCATTACTGCAGACATTTAGAACCTGCAGTTCGTAAAATAAAAATAACAAAAACAATTAACAGGGAGAAAATATTAACAAAATATCGTAACCCCTTGTTAAAATCCTATGTCTCAGATACGGAGGGACACATCACACAATGTATGTTACGGCTAAAACTCAAAACTTGGTAAAGCTAGTTTTATCCGAATATCTCGCGTACTATCCAAACTAGCAGAAAGAACGTAGAAGATTCAAATTATTACTTGCTTTATTCGGGTAATTTTATATTTAGTCAATGGCAAATGGCTAAAGCACGTAGGATTGAAACACACAAGACCTATATCTGGCGTGGTACATAGTGGAGTCATCATAGAAACAGTCGTAATTTTTATCATTAAAAAACTGTATTAATAGTCATGATCGACCGGTCAAATGCGAGTGTAACTAACCGAATAAATCAACATATTGTACCTATAATAAATTAAAATACATCTCATAAAATCTTATCCATATTATAATAACACAATTTCGCCAAACGCAAAATTAATGTTGTTGGTAATAGGTTTTTATTTTTCTTTTCGAAAACTATTGTTTTCTATAGCTCCATTTCTACTGTTTTCGTATTAAAATATTAGGTTTAGGCTTAGGTTTTTAAAATATTAGGTTTAGGTTTGGACAACCCTTAATAAAAGTGTTAGTAAATATCCTAAAGAATACAATTCCAGCAAAAAAATAACCTCATTGTATTTAACAATCAAAAGTTACACGTGATTGAAGTTAGGTAAAATAATTACATTATTTTGAACACCCTGTATAATAAATTCATTTTTTTAGGCCAGACATTGATTTATCCGTCCATTATCTAGTGATCCTCAAAATTTCAATTTAATAAATATTTCTATTTTGGCTATGTCGAATTTTAGGTAAAGGTCAATGCTGCACATGTCAAAAATTTCTAAAAAACTTGAATAACTCAAAAGTTACTGAATTTTCGAGCATAGCTTCCCTTACAATTTCTATTCACATTTAGGTGGAGAATTGAAAAAACAAATAAAAACAGGGTGCTAGGTTAAAAAAAACATAACTTTGATCTGCCACGCTTAAATAGGACAGGCTGTATAATTGAAACTATTTTTAGGTTATACACCATTAAAATTTATACAACTTTTGCATTTAAACTTCTTTTCTATTTTCACCCAAAATCAATATATCGGCCGACAACGGAAGTCTTGGACACCCTGTATAAATAGAAACTTTACAGAATGAGAATTGTTTTTCATTTTTTATCTCGGCAGGTAAATTATTAAAACTGGGCCATTTCATTGACAGCGGTGAATCAAAAATTATCCTCAAATATGGACAAAAAATATTTTTATAATTCTGACTCCTGGAATAGGTGTGAGCACATAAGTTTTTTAAGTATGCCAAATTTTTCAAGTCGATGGCGTATGTAGTTTCTGAGAAAATCAAGTATGACATATAGACATGAAGTCTCACCATATATGGGTTTCGTTTTTTACTATTTTTGTACGAAACCTTAATAAAAATGGTAGCTAATAGTCCGTGATAGTCTAATCTAAAGTTTTATCATTTTTTGTGGTTTTATACAGACAGTATTGTTGTGTCATTTTGAGTCAACATAATACTCTACATTGTCGACACAACATTGTTTTGTTTTGGCAGTTTCTATTAGCTACGCTTTTGAAACAAACAAGTAATTCAAAATTATAATCTCGTTGTGATCAGACCTATTTTAGACTCGTCTCGATTAAATCAAATTTTGTTGTGTTTTTAGTGTATTTGCCATATTATGGCACATACACTATTGGCGTCGGTCGGACGGCGGGACCTAGGGGTCGGACCAAAATTTCTTGACGTTTCATAGCCTCCTGAACACTTTGGCACCATTTTTGAAAATGTTTATATATATGTATGTATATATTTATATACATATTTATATATATATATATATGTGTGTGTGTGTGCGGGCAATAACTTTCGAAAGAGTTAATTGATTTTAACGAAATTTGGTAGGCACGTTGGAATCCATTACCGCACGAAGCCTATTTAAAATGGGCCCGATCGGACCATTTTAAGGGTTGTATTTAGGGGTTCTAAAAAGTTTTTGGGCCCAAAAATACCGAAGCAATTGTCAGAATTGTTTCAAAATTGAAATTTAACTCTTTAGTAGAGATTAAAATATGCTGCTAAAATTTTAATAAAATCGGCCCGACAGGACCGGACTTTCAAATATTATGAAAACACTAGTTTATTGATACGGATTTACTTATGGAAGGGTGTATTTAATTTGGTGCAGATGTTGTACTGATAAAATCCATGTCTAATATTGAAATTTAGAAAAATTTAATTATTTTAAGGGATGTATTAAGGGGTTAAATTTTTTATTTTGTCAAAAAACAAACTTATGTTCACATAATAATGCCACAATGCCTGTATTAGCAAATACACTATATTGTCGGCAGGGTTTGGCACTGCGACCCGAGTTTTATTTATTTATTATTAATCTCGTGTCGCGGTGAACGTTATTGAACTCCTCCGAAACGGCTGGACCGATTTTGATGAAATTTTGTGTGCTTATCGGGTAGGGTGGAGAATCGGACAACATCTATTTTTCATCCCCCTAAATGTTAAGGGTGGTCCACCCCAAATTTTTTTTTTATTTTTTGGACAAAATTTTTTGTTTTAATTTTTTCATGATTCAGCATTGAAAAATACATACAACTCTAAATTTTCACCCTTATACGATCAACCCCTGATTTTTAATCGCGATTTTTATATTAAGCTTTAAAAAATACATATATGGCGAACGAGCGAAGCGAGTGAGTAGTGTATTTATAATGAAAGATTTTTTCGTTGGAGAGCAGCCAATTATATAATTGTTTCGAAACATATAGGAAAAATCATTTTACCAACCAGTGGTCACAATCAGGATTCTAACCTGTATATATCTTACATGTAGATTATCTTATGATTTTTACAAGATATGATTGTTTCTAGAATATTATGTGGTAATACTGTTTATAGCATCGATATATCTAGGTACCTATGTATTTATTTAATATATCCCATTATTGGATATTCGAAATAATTTTCACTCTCATGTTAGACTCTCGCTGGTTCGAGGATTCATTTCATATCATATAGCTATTGAATTAGCAGATATGAATTGACGCTCGCATGTAGTGAAAATCTATTGATTCTGAAGCATATATGGAGAATATTAGTTTAGCAATCTTGTCACAATTGAGTATTGTAAGCTCATTCCGCCGCGAAAGTGGAAAGGTTCAGGTTAGAATCCTGATTGTGACCACTGGTTGGTAAAATGATTTTTTCCTATATGTTTCGAAACAATTATATAATTGGCTGCTCTCCAACGAAAAAATCTTTCAATTGCATTTCAGCCGTATAAAAACTATTATTATGTATTTATAATATTCAAGCGAACGAGCGAAGCGAGTGAGTAGGCGAAAATATTCAAGCGAACGAGCGAAGCGAGTGAGTAGTGTATTTATAATATTCAAGCGAACGAGCGAAGCGAGTGAGTACTGTATTAATAAAATTCAAATGAACGAGCGAAGCGAGTGAGTAATGTAATTATTCCTAGAAATTATTAACAACGTTTGCCGGATCAGCTACACTAAATATACGTGAGCGGAGTAATGGGTGACCGCTATTAAATCATAATTTCATACCACCCGAGCGAAGCCGGGACGGGTCCGCTAGTTTTATATAAAGATCTACAATAATATTAAATCAAGTCAAAAAGATCTTTATAGTATGATAATTTTGAAATAGTGGTGAAATGACAAGGGGCATAGTAATTACGATTGTGCCGTAATCTGTAAAAAAATATTAACATGACATACAATTATTATACAAAACATAAACTATGGCGTAACTATGGTAATTAACGCGTCCCACATTTTTTTTGTCACACATTTTTTGGAACACATAATTTTCCCCCCTATATACCGCCGGGAAAGACGTAGCTCTACGTCAAAAAGTTCTATCTTAGGTAGAAAAAATTCTATTCGTTTTTTTCGGTACCTCGTTAAAGAACACGAACGCAGCTCAAGAGACTAACGTGTTGGCATGACAACTGTAGAGTAGTTGTAGTTGTGGGAGAAAATTTGTCCGTACATCCGGAACAACATATAGGTTGATTCAATTTGCCGCACAACGCAGCAGGTGCATTGATATTTTTTTATTCAAAGCTCAAAGTAAAGCTAGCGGGATAATTGAAATTATAAAAAAGGTACCTAGTGGATTTTCCTTTTTTTCGAGTCCAGTAGAATAGTACGGGGAGAAAAGTTTAGATACTAAATATTTTCCAGTAATTATCTAATCTTTTTGAGGTGGGAATGTTTAATACTGGACCTGACTCGAAAAAAATTCTTTACTTATGAAGCGAATTCTGCTTGAGCCTTATTCAAATAATTGTAAATATGTTTCTATTTGGACTACTTGATTCGATTCGAAAAAGTTTTAATAATTTCGACTCATTAATCAGTTTTATTTTTGCAATTCTAACAACCAAAGAAAATCCTTTCTTTTTCATCTTTTTTGCTACTCGATTAAAATTAAAATTAACTAAAAGCATCATCAAAACGAACAGTGTAAAAAAGTTTCATACATAGGAAAATTACGAATTTCAGTTCGTTCGTTTACCAGTGTGTCAACTACACAACTTGATAATAACCTAAGCTGTCGAGCGTATATAATCTACAATCTAATCGACAACTAAACAAAAAAAACTTTGTTTGTGGTTGACGACAGTTTTTAGGTTCCCAAATTTCACCTTTGTGAATCATCGGGAACTACCTATAATCGTCTAGGCAGACATGCATCATTCGCCTTTATAGAACCACTTTTTTATATTTTGATTCCATAACAAGAAGTTTACAAGGGGGTATCTATATAAAGACCAATAGTGTATGTAGTCAATTTTATGTATTCCCCAATTATCTAGAAAGGTGAAATTTGGTAAACCTATTCTAATGCTGGGTTTCTGGTACGACTTTCAAAAATAAAAATACCTTTAAAGTACATTCAGCATTGGAATTTCCTTAGTTTTCATGGAAATTCAGTGCTAAAAATATTTTTGGGTTTGAAAGTCGTACCAGAATATCCAGCATTTTTACAAGCTTTTATTTAACTTGCAATGTATGTTAGTTTGTATATTTGTTTGTGGGTTTGTTGTGTGTTTGTTTAGGTCAAATCTTGCAAATCAATTTTGAACGACTTGCACGTATCCGATCAATTTGATATTTAGTACATAAATGTATTTCCGACGACAATACATGAATAAATCATTTTTAGAATTAAATTCAACCCCTAAGGGGTCCAAACGGGGATATAGGGTTTTTGTGACTAATCGACTCCCAGGTCAAATCGCTGAAGCTAGAAACGTGAAATTTGGACAGTTGGTTCCTTTTCTGACGTAAGCATCCACTAAGAAATGATTTTTCGAAATTCAACCCCTACGGGTGTCAAAGAGGGGTAAAATTTTGAAAGACTAAAATGATCAAAATAAATATTAGTAAAAAAAACTTTCTAGAGACAAGCTATTATTTAAATGCACTAAAAAGGAAAAAATAATTTTTATAGGTTCATTATTATAAAAGCGTGGGTCGTGACTAATAAACTATCATAGAGTTCACGACCCACGCTTTTATAATTATGAACCTAAATTATTAAAATTATTTTTTCCTTTTTAGTTAGAAGTATAATAGATGAACTGTCTGTCATAACGAAACTATACTTTTATATAAAATTCTTTGTATCTACCTACCTATATGTTTGTTTGTTTGTTTGTATATTGGAAATGATTTAACATAAAATCCATTTGACGGATTTTGATGATTTTTTTTAAATGTTCCTTATGATCCCAGAAGTGCTATAGGCTATGTTTTTTCAACTTTTTAAATTAAATTTTCAGTTAATTAATAATTAATTAAATTTTTATTGATTCTCTACTACTAACAAAACGTGAAATTTCTTTACATTTTAGCGTATTGGCGGAACACCAGCCCGACTTCGCTTCGCAGGGGGAGTGATTCTCGCGGGGGGGGGGGGGGTATAAATCATAAATTCTTATCTCCGGAACTACTGAACCGATTCTAAAAATTCTTTCACTAATAGAAAACTACACCCCCTGAGTTATATAGGTATATTTTATTTTCATAAATGTCTCGCGGGGGTCGGGGGGAGTAATTCCTGTGGGATACTAATAAAACTGAGCTCTGAAATTCTTTTGCATTTTAGCGTATAGGCGGAATTCTACTAATATTATAAACACCACCAGCCCGACTTTTCTTCGAAGGGGGAGAATTTCTCGTGGGGGTAATAAAACATGTAAATTCTTATCTGTAGAACTACTGAACCGATTCTAAAAATTCTTTCACTAATAGAAAGCTACATCCCCTGAGTGATATAGGCATATTTTAATTTGGTAAATTTCTCTGGGGGGGGGGTAATTTCTGTCGGATAGTAACAAAACGCAACTTAGAATTTCTTTTGCATTTTAGCGTATAGGCGGAATCCTACTATGGTATTATAAACACCACCAATCCGACTGTGCTTCGCAGGGGGAAAATTTCTCGCGGGGGGATAAGTTCTATGGTTATTATTAAATAAAATTATTGTAATCTATATCATTATTCTGTATTCTATTATTACGTGTAGAATAAGTTTGCAAGGACATTACATCATTTTTTTTAAATACATGTACTAGTGTTCCTCTTTGTATATTAATTAAAATGAGACATAACAACAGTTGTGACTGGAAAATCCAGCATAGTAAAATAATTATTCTCGTATTAGATAACTAATCGTTTATTACTTTATTTGTAGCTCTTACTAAGAGCCGGTGAGCTGGCGACAGTTTTTCTTAAGTGTCTGCATAAGCCAAAATAATATTAAAAATACCTGTATACGTGTTCCCCATTTGAGAATCTGTACGTCTGGCAGCTTTTTTCCCTTGCATTTTAGGTGACAGGTAGAAATTAGACAGGTAAAATATAAATTTTTCATGTACCTACCTATCTAATAATGCAACTTTTTTTTATTCTATATTAATGAGTATAATAATTTAGAATCTCTACATAAAATAACATTGCCTGCTCGGCTGGTCATTGTTTTATCATGCCACCATATTATTATAATTAAAAAAAATCTGTAAATAGGTTGACCCTGCAGGCCATCCCTGGAACTTCCCGCTATTTTCCAGCGCTTTGAGTTCGAAGCACTTGATAATATACCCAAAAGTAGTAGTAAATTGAAAATTGCTGAGAACAACACTATTTTAATTTTTGAAAAGCTATAACTTTTGAACGCGTTGTTCGATTTTAATCTTTAAAACGGCATTCGACGCAGTTTTTTAAGCTCTAAAAATATTGTAAGAGGTACAAAATCGATTGGTTGAGAAATCTCGAAGTTATTTTGAAAAAACACTTCTTTCGAAATCTGTTGACTACGATATCTCTCGAACGGATTAACCGATTTTGATCCGCTTAGCGGCATTCGACGCAGTTTTCTGAGGAGAAGAGCTGATCAGATTATAAAATCAATCGGTATAATATTCTACAAGTTATTTTGAAAAAACATCGTTTTAACAACTTTTTTTTTCGGTTTTTTTGGAATTTCTCAAAATCTATTGGGCCGAATCGGTTCACATTTTCAGGAAATCTAAGGTCAGTGGAACCCTTTCGAGTGCCACAAATCGCGATTCTATCGGTCAAGCCGTTCAAAAGTTATGAGAGGTTTACATACACACACACACACACACAAAACACACACACAGAGAGAGAGAGAGAGAGAGACTGAAATCATCGTAAAAATAGTCAGAATAGCTTCCTAGGATCACAAAACGCGAATCTGATGAAAATTCAATTTTCGAAAATCGGGGTGAAATAAATAACTTCCTTATTTTTGAAAATTTTCAATTTTCTTAACGCGAAGTTAAAAATTAAAAATGTCATGCATCTACGTAAAGTCTGGAATTTTTAGGGTTCCGTACCTTATAAGGAAAAACGAAACTATTATAAAATCAACTCGTGCGTCCGTCCGTTTCTCTGTCACAGAAGTTTTTCTCGAAAACTGCGTGACGTAGGAATTTGAAATTTGGCATAATGCTTTGTAACGCGCACATAATTCAATAATCAAAGGTTATGAAATATTTTTGTAAGTATTTTTATTGGAGGTAAATTTGGCCCCATAAAAAAAGTTGAATTTATTGGATTCCAAAAATATTTTTTTCAAATTTTTTGGTGAATTAAATATAAAGATAGAGTTTAAAATGTACGAAAAAACAGCGTCTTCTAGGCTTCTAAAGTTAAAAATTTGACATTATTAGGGTTAGTAGGAATTAAGTTATAGATTACAGGAAAACTATATTAAGAATTTTCGTCAGTCTAATAGTTGGCGAAAAAAAAATGTTTTCTGTACCATAAAAAAAAGTTGAATTTATTGTATCGTGTGTGTAAAGGTTCTATTACATATTTTTGTCAGATTCGTATTTCTGTTAAATTTTCAGTGTTAGTTTATCAAATTTCTTCGTTTAGCTTAAATATGGCCTTGTACGAATGTTCGTTGAAAATAACTTGCATTTTATGATGAAAAGATGCCACTTAGTAGGTACACCATTAGTGGAGACCCTAACTAATGTTTCGAGATCAGTAGTCACGACCGGAAAATCCACCCCCCGACTATATTTTTAAGTGTAGTTTCCAAACGGACAATAAAAAAACTATATAAAAACATATAAGCACATTGCAATGTTATACTGCTTGTATTTTTTATGAAAAAATAAATTCATTTCAATTTCAAAAAAATTTCAATTTACCACTAAATTTTACCTAAAACTGTGCCACTTATGTTTAACTTTTTTTTAAAGCTAGTTTCACAACGGAAGATCAAAGTTAAGCCGTTAAGGAGTTTGGACAAATGTAAATTTCGGTAGGTCTTTGTTTGTATGTATGTACCAGCTAATCTTGAGAACTACTGAACGGATTTTAATGCGGTTTTTACCATTCGATAGTTTGTTTCTTGAGAAAGGTTTAAATTTATACTGGTTCTTCGGTCCGGCTTCGCCAGTGTGCAAACAGGATGTAAATTTTTCCCTTATTCGAGCAAAATTTTCTATATCACCAGATGTAATATGCTCATTTGACAATTTAGCATTGAAATTTACCGTGGTTTCCATGGTATTTAACCGCTAGAAGTACTTTTAGCGTTGAAAGTCGTAACAGAAACCCATCATTAGAGTTGAAAGTCGTGTCGGAAAGCGATCATAAGACAAGTAGGTATGCTATTATTTTAAAACAGCACGTTCATCAACAATGGGTATTTCCATGCAAATGCGATAGAATTTATATACACATGTATGCGCGTGTATGTGCGACGGAGATACGCATAGTTTTTCATGCACACACGAAACGAACGTTGATTATGGTAACTTGTCTTTACACATGGTACTTATATCTACGTACGTCTGTGATGGACTTAAGATGTCAGATTATTCACGCAAATGAGATTTTAATTAAGATGCATTATTATATTTTTGTTAAAATTGTTGAAAAATGTAGTAAAAATGTAACTTTGAAATGTCATAACCATTAACGCACTGTGTATGTGGTGGGTTACTGTTTTGCAACTTATATATTTTACGATGCTAATTGGGGATTTTATTGCGAAATGCCATAATAATACGTATTGTAAAACTTACGCAGTCGCAAAGAAATATATTTTTTACACCTTCACTCGA
Source organism: Mongoloraphidia duomilia (assembly GCA_039654895.1). Classification (NCBI taxonomy): domain Eukaryota; kingdom Metazoa; phylum Arthropoda; class Insecta; order Raphidioptera; family Raphidiidae; genus Mongoloraphidia; species Mongoloraphidia duomilia. The sequence goes on along the minus strand of CM077521.1, from coordinate 21,704,324 downwards.
AGTATTTACACTTTTTTTTTTTTAAATACAATACACATTGTCAAAAGATGAAGTGATTTTTAACCCACTTCAAAAAAAAGAGGAAAGTTCTCAAGTCGACGCGTACCTATATTTTTTTTTTATGTATGACCACGTATAACTTTTTACAGAGTAGTCCGATTTTGATGATTCTTATTTTGTTGAATAGGGTATACCTCTAAGTTGATCCCATATAAATTTTACTTAAATCGGTTCAGTAGTTCGGCTGATTTTAATAAAAGTGAGTAACGGCGTGTGATTCCTTAAGGTAAATGCCACTTTTTGACACATCACACAGCGTAAGAAAGTCGGTTTAATAAAAGTGAGTAGCGGCGTGTGATTTCTTTATGGTAAGTGTCACTTTTTGACGCATCACACAGCGAAAGAAGTCAGTTAAGTTTGTAGAAGTGAATCTATTTGCAAGCGACTAAACTACGTATTGTAAAGCCACTAAAAAGTAAAAAACGAGGTAAAAAATAAAAAACTTTTTAACAAAGAAAAAACTACCTTCAAAAAGCCACTAAAAAGAGGAAAATAGGTGGCAAAACCAAAAGTACACATCCCGCTAAGTATAATAAAAATATTGAAAAAAATAAAATTGTGTAGACTTTCACGGCCGGTTTCCATAGTCAAACAAGGTGAAAAATTCTTCTGGGCTGATGAGCCGTGGTCAACTGGAAGTTTTCCAAACGTTTCGTCTCTAACTGTGAGAGACATCTTCAGTGGCACAGTTACGGCGACGTGAGCTTATACAGGGTGATTCATAATATGTGCGCAGGACTTCAGGATGTGATAGCTCGTTCAAAATATGAAAAAAAGTTCCTATTAACATGGGTCCGCAAAAGCACCGTTTTCGAGATACAGGGTGTTAAAGTTGAAGAAAAAAATTTCGTTTTTTGCTTATATCTGAAGAACGGTAGAGGTACAAAGTTAAGCTACCGCACACATTTTCTACCTTAAAATTGCTTTGTTTTTTTTTTACGAAACATTTTTTTTTGTTACTAGTGGTGGAGATTTTGAAGGTGGTCTGTTTTGTTTGTGTAATTTTTTATTGACATTTTGTCAACTTATAAAATCAAGTACCTACGTAGGTGCTTAAAAAAATCATGTTTTTAATCCTAAAATGCTCTTTTTCTCGGAAACGATTGACTGTAGCGCTTCAAGACAAGAGTATCTTTTTTGTGTAGAATATCCCGGCGGTTCCAAAACGCGTTTCAAAATTAATTTTTTTCCAGTGCCGTAGAAGTTAGGGGGAAAAATACCCTTCAATCCTTCAAAATCTCCACCACTGAACAAAAAAAAATTTTTCGTAAAAAAAAACAAAGCAATTTTAAAGTAGAAAATGTGTGCGGCAGCTTAACTTTGTACCTCAAATCGTTCTTCAGACATAAGCAAAAAACGAAATTTTTTTCTTTAACTTTAACACCCTGTATCTCGAAAACGGTGTTTTTGCGGACCCGTGTTAATAGGAACTTTTTTTCATATTTTTGAACGAGCTATCACATCCTGAAGTCCTGCGCACATATTATGAATCACCCTGTATATCGCGAGTGCATGTTTTTAGACTTTAATTGAATTAATGTCAAACACCTTAGATAAAAAAAGTGGGTGTGTGCTTATGACCACACGACAAAAGTGAAAACTTCTGTTTTTCTAATTTTAAAACATATATATAAGTTTTCACTTCTGTCGTGTGGTCATAAGCACACACCCACTTTTTTATTTAAAAAAATTATAATTATTGTCAAAGAAAGAATATAACAAAAATTAAAAAATATATAAATAAATATCACGTAGAATTTAGAAAAAAAATACGTCAAAAATTCTACGGTGCAATATGGTTTTGAACCGAGGATTCATGCATACGACGCAAAGACGCTGCTTATATCGCTATCGGTGCAACTGTATGGCGTGCCGTTTTTATGATATAAGTAATTATGTCAGCCGGGCACAGTTGTAAGAGAGTGACCAGTCAGTACCCAGACGTTAGTATTACCAGCATACTACAAATACCTATTCGTGTTTGAGTCGAGTAAACCCGATTCAGCGTCAGCGACCCGAAGCGTGACGGTTCACTTTCGTTCACTACTCAGGCAAAGTGCGCCTAAGGAAGTTTTCACTTCAAAAAACATTGGCCTTGATACAATATGTATTTATTTAGTTCGTCGCTATAGTAACCATATTTCATTATAGCATAGAAAAGCGTTTCATAATGGATCATGACGTAACCAGTCAATTTAAGATCCGCATTTCAGACACGATAAATCACTAAAAGCGTGCATGTGTTGATAAAATTATTTTTACAAACGTCACCACTGATTGTTTCTCACCAGTATGTGTGCGTTTGTGAATATTTAAACTACTTGATGGACTGAAACACTAATTATTACAAATCTCACACTGATATGGTTTCTCACCAGTATGTGTGCGCTTGTGACTCATTAAGTGACTTGACATGTGACTCCTATCAAAGGTTTTTTCCGCCTTACCCTTTTATGAGATCGCAAAATAACCCCCAATCATTTAACACGATCCCAGTTGAATTAATCAACATTGGATTGACATAGAATATAGTAGATCAAAAACTTAAAGCTAACCTGTACCAGTTGATCTCGAACCTATAAAATACACAGTCTAAACTCTCTGTAAAGTTAATCCTGGTTCGTTTTCCGTAAGTACAGATCATGGCCTTCAAATCCTATAGCGAACCCCCAGGTCAAGGAGTAAGGACTTTAGCGGAGTCTAACACTGAGAAAAAAATTATTTGTATCGACAATATTCAGTTGAAACGAAGATATTTTTCTTTGAATAATTTTTTTAAATGGAAGTTCAGCGATTTTGAATGTTTCAATTTATTTTGAAACTTGTGCTGTCATTATTAATACTTCATCTTTATCATGCACTAGCGACACGGTCCGGCTTCGCCCGGGTGCTATAAATTTATTACTCAGTCGCTTTGCTCGAATTTATGATTTATTATTACATTACTGACTCGCTTTGCTCGTTCGCTCGAAATTATGATTAATTAATGCTCACTCCACTTATTATAGCCTATGTCTTAAAGCAAAGTATCACTTATCTAACAGTGAAAAAAAATTGAAATCAGTTCAGTAGTTTCTGAGATTATCCCCTATTTTCACGCGGGCGAAGCCGAGCTCGCCAGTTATTATAACCTATGTCTTAAAGCAAAGTATCACCTATCGAACATTGAAAAAAAATTGAAATCGGTCCAGTAGTTTTCGAGTTTACTGCTTACAAACAAACAAACAAACAAACTCGCACTCTCTCTTTATAATATTACTACCTATAGTATAGATAATATTATTATGCAGTAGATATAAAGATGAAATATTAATAAACCGCCAAACGTATGCAATATGCATATTTGATTTTAATTTTTGTACCAAATATTAATATGTAGTTGCATCATAATTTCTCTATTACAGAGGTTCATTTGTAATCTCATTAACTGAGCTGCTAGTTCACCTTGAGAACATAAATCTAGTTTTATAGTATTATTATGCATATTTTCTGTTTTTTATTATGTTTCGCATTGTTTTTATAAACGAATCAACACTGTATAATGTATGGTGTAAAATTTGCACTATGTAATATGTATGTCAAACTCAAATAGTACCCACGCAAATATCAGTATACAAACCTGTCAACTAAAATAAAAATCAAAAATCTTGGTGTAATTAATTAATTGTATGTATGCAGGGTCGTACCTTGTCGACTCGACCCCAATGCGAGTAAAAAAAAGTCCTTCAAAAAACCTCTAAAATGAGGAAAATAATGAAATTTTGAGGTCTGCGCCACTTTAATAAAATATGAAGTCGGTTAAAAAGTATAGTATAGTGACTAATATCTTCTTTTTAACCGACATCATATTTTATTAAATTGGCGCAGACCTCAAAATGTCATTATTTTACTCTTTTTAGTGGCTTTTTGAGGGAGATTTTTTTTTGTTAAAAAGTTTTTTATTTTTTACTTTTTAGTGGCTTACTATACGTAGTTTAGTCGCTTCCCAATAGATTCACTTCTACAAACTTAACTGACTTCTTTCGCTGTTTTCCAACGAAAAAATTTTCAATAGCAATTTAGCCGTATAAATCTTATTATTTTCTTTCGCTGTGTGATGTGTCAAAAAGTGACATTTACCTTACAGAAATTCACACGCCCTTACTTTCTTTTATTAAAATCAGCCTAACTACTGAACCGATTTAAATAAAATTTATATGTGACCAACTTCAAGGTATACTCTATCCAATAAAATAAGAATAATCAAAATCTGACTACTCTGTAAAAAGTTATGCGTGGTCAATGGTCATACATAAAAGAAGGAAAAAAATATATATACACATCGAATTGAGAACCTTCCTCAATTTTTTGAAGTCGGTTAAAAAGTAAAGTTAATGTCGAATTCAGACTACGCTGATGTACAAGAGTCTAGGGATCAAACCATGAGGAGCCCCAAGATGCACGATTGCTCCCACGATAGTGTCTTTGAATAATTCACTGGATCTTCACCCCGCGTATGTTTTTTTGGCAACTCCCCCTGCAATCCCTATTTCACCCCGCAAAAAAAAGTAATCGCACCCCCCCCCTCGAGAAGCCTCCCTCTCCTGCGAGAAACTCTGCCCTCCGCGAGGAATCGTCTAAAAAATCAAAACCAACATAGACCTCGAAAACATTTAAGGTAGAAACATATTTAGCTGACGTGACGCAACGCAACGCCACGCAGTGTGTCGCATCAAATAATATCTTAGTGTGCACATTTACATGACCTGACGTGGCGCCACGCTACTCAACGTATAATTGAAAGAAAAACAGTTCTTCTTGCAATTATATTGCAGTCGATAAGGAGAACATAGAGGATTCAGGCGAATTTGAATAAGAAATAGAAGAATTAACGGCAATGATAAATGCAGTCAGACTTTGGAAAGAAGCTTCCACCCTTTTCACCCCTTGCCTAATTACCCTCGCCACTCTTGGGTGACTACGCTCATCGATTTTTTTTTTAAATTACCTCTGTGCCAAATTTCGTTGATGAGAGATTTTTTCTGTTGTTCACATGCTTTTTGGGGCGTTTTTAACTGTTCTATTGTTATAGGTACAAACATTGTATTTTCAAAACCACTAATCCGATAGGCATTAAAATCAATAAACTCAAAGTCCTTACTGAGACACATATTTAAAAAAAAACATTCAAATCAATTAATTTTTGCAGAAGTTATTCTGAACACAAAAATTCCCAGAAGACACATATATACACGCAGGACCGGCTTCAATGTAATTACCCTATGTGCTTGAATAAAAATATAAAGAATCGTGAAATAATCGTAAAAATAATCGGCGATTACGACTAAAGGTACGTGCAGTACGCAGCTACGATTCTAGATGGTAGCATGTATGGTAGATGGTGGCTGAAATTATAAGCGCTTAGAGGTTTGCACAACGAAACTTTGATACCAGCGTTGATACAAGCTTAAGTCGCGTTTGAAATGTCAGATAGTGAAGACGAATATTTGTGTTCTTCTGCTACAAAGTGCTATATTTTAAATACAAATTTGGGTAGGAGCTATCATGTCCACCCTATTAATAGAAAACGATCTAAACATGGCGAATGTCATCATTTATACCAAGAATTAAAATTTTACCCAAACCGGTTTTTTGAATATTTACGTATGGAACCTAACACTTTTAAAACTCAAAACAAATTAAATAAAAACTGGCAAAATTTCATTTATTAAACTAGTCACATCCATTGCGAAACTTGTAACGGCCATTTGATAGTTGTCACACATTGATTGTAGTAGTCAGCGCGCTGAAACAATGGTGAGATACATTCTTGAATCTACCAGCTCTTATAACAGCGCTTATACCTGCTACACTCACTGCTTCGTTGTGTACGCTCGAATATATAACAATGCATTAATTTAAGCAAGCCCTGCTATGATCTACGCTACCATCTAGAATCCCAGCTCCATAGGTACTGCACGTACCTTAATCGGAAAACCGCGATAATCGCAAATTAATGGTAATCGTTTCATCACTTAGATTGAGGGATACAGATATCTTTTTAGAAATCTGACTTTCTACTCATGACTTAAACAGCGGACCAATGACCCATTTTCCTGACAGTAGTTCTTTCAATTATCCACCAGAGGCAGCACTTGTGGTAGGTACAAACATTATTTATTTCCCATTAGTGTCGTGTCCTTTTAGTGGTATATAACTTATTAATTAAAATATTATTATTATTAAATTAATTAAATAATAAGTTATACGACTAAAATGACATGACACTAATGGGGAATAAATAATACCTACCACATGTGCTGCCTCTCGTGGATAATTGAAGGAACTACTCTCAGGAAAATGGCTCATTGGAACTTTAGTATGTTATTTAATAAGCTTCTGTGTAAAATTTATAACATTCATTGAAAAATGCTTAAATACTTACCTTGTGATCGGAGTATTCGCCCAAAGATGAAATGCAATATTGCCTGCAATAAGAAAATGCTATTTTGTGGAAATAAATAAAACAGCTATTTAATTAACATATTTCATAATTATATTATCGTTCACTTTTTTTTACATATGAAATAAAATTTCTCTTTTCGAATTAATTCCAATGAAAAGAACAAAAAAATAAATTTCCGAGACAAAAAATAATATAATCAATTTTTGTTTGTTAAGGTACGCACATATACAATATCAATATATTTTTTTACATAAATGCTATTTTTCTTAATGACGATATGTACTTCACTAATTACACAATCATTCCAAACGTTTCATAACATGGAAAAATACAAATTCTTAAAAATCAGTTTTTCTTATAAATATCTCGATAAATAATATCAAAACAATGTTCAGTTTTCCAAAAACTACACACAAAGCATCGATGAGATTAAAATGTATAAATAAATCACAAATAACTATACCTATGCACAACTTCTCCATTAAAACAAATAAATAAATCAGTAGGTACCTACATCAGCTAAGGTAACATCTCTTTATACAATAAGAAACGTTTTCCTTTCACATTTTAGATGAGAAATTCATGATGAGTTAATTTCAGTGTTAGGTAGAATAGTCAATCGATGGTTATTTAACTTTAGTTAATTCCCATCTGCATTTCGTGATTCAATAGATAACCAAACTACTGAAGTATGATCAGTTCACGTTTAATGCTGCTGTGCTAAAATAATGTTACTCCTTCTATGTCGGAGAATGAGTAAAATAAATCTTCATCCGCTCATTGCATTAGAAAGAAGGGGGGTAAAATATTGCAATTAAGGTATTCGTTGTGATGTAAAATGAGATAAACTGACATTTCTACCAACATGCAAATTAACTAATTTAAATAAATATCATCATTTTATTAGTTTCATTTTCAAAACAACTTTTTTTCTGAACAAAAAAATAATTTATAAATATCTTCCACATAAAACTTTTTTGTATTAGATATCTAGATAATGGTTGCTAAAAAATCTTCAGTGCATTAAAAGAAAATATTTACAATATACTAAAAAATATGTATTGCTCATTACTACTGCAACAAGACTTCATTATTTCAAACTTTTGCTACATAAGTTTTTAAAATTATTGTTTTACTCTTAACAAAAAGAATTACTAGGTACTTATATAAAAATAATTTGATTTTTAAATATTTTGATAAAAGCAAAATCCACATAGAAGGAAATTATTTACCAGGTTGCATTGTGCATCACTAATTTTTAAAGGATTTGAAAGCATTATTTTATATATTTACTCGGCAGTTGATTTTGGCGTTCTCTTTGTTATAAATTAACAAAAAGTTAAAAACAAAATAATGAAATTACCAATCAATATAGTTAATCTGTATTTTGATTAAAAACAAAATAGTTTTCTTTTTGGGCTATTGGGGATTCTCGTCCAGTTTCTACTGGTTGTAATATTAGCGTACTTTATACTACTCTATTAATTGTGCCGGTATAAAGTATTACCCACTGATAATGTAGGTATGTAAATTTAAAAAAATGTCCATCTTCATAATTTACTTAGTCAATATTTTCATTGTGACTAAAGAGATAAAATGTTTTATTATTATTATTATTATAATATTTTATTATAAACCATAAGATTTGACATGGAATGCTTTTATTCTAATCTTGAAAATTCCACAAACTGAACAAAAAGAGTGGATACGAAAACTACTGCTCTTCCGTCTTGCTATATTTTCTACGATAAATTGAGGCTCCAGTTGCTACTTCAGGCGCGGATTCAAGGGGAGCAATGGGGGCCATTGTCCCTCCCCCGTCTTGACAATATATTAAATAATAATATGTTACCCAATTTTTGGTTTCATACACAAATCACAAAATCAGAACGAATCTCCTGGAAGATAGGCAACTCTCATAAAAATTGCTCCCTCCACTGAGCGAAAATCTGGATCCACGCCTGTGCCACTTTGAAAATTTACTGAACAAAGTAAAACCCTCTCAGTTTGGAAAATCTTCCAGCTACTGAATCCTTCAATTTACATTTTAGATTTATAGAATATTAATTGAAAAAGTCAGTAGGTAAGAATGGATAATGAAACGAAATACAAAAAATATCACTAGGTATTGGTGGAGGATTCAAAATTTAAAAACATTCTACTTTAATTGACTGAGTTGTAAAATAATGTCTTGCGTTTATTACTTTACCTTATTTTATTTATACAATGCGTTCAGTTCAGTCTGTTGTTATGCTCAAAATAATTCTATTAATTAATTGGTAATAAATTGAACAAGTAGGTACTTCGGACGAACTTGTTCTGTTTTGAGGATAAGAAAACTATTATAATATACTTAATAAAGTTTTTAGTGAACGCATTGTATATTATTATTATTATTTGAAATAAGCAAACCATTTTGTAACTTAGTAAGTAATTACTGTTGACGAAGTTTTCTCTTTTCAGAATAAAAAGTAAATGTCAATAAATACACAGAAAACTGATTTTTAAGAAACATTCACGTCAAATGACATAATAACATTTCCATTCATCTTTATGTCATTTGACGAAACAAATTATAATCAATTAAACTATGACTCTTTTAAAACAACAAAAGATGCCACAATAAAATTATTTAATAATTAATAATAATCTGTAATGCAATTATTTATTTATTTTACACCGTTATGTATAAATTATGTACATAAAAAAATCAACTAACATTTTTGTTTAAATCACTTAGTAATAAAAGCACAATTCACAATTAAATGTTTTATTAAAAATTATATTTACTAATTTTATATTCAAGCACCGTTCACAATATACATAGGTATTTTTATAACAACTGGCTTCGTTTCTATTTAGTGTTAATTTTAAACCGAAAACGGCTTAAATTATTTATTTATTTATTCTGTACAGTATACACACTATTATAAGGATTGTACTTGCTTTATTTTTATTAATATTAATAGTTCACTGGTAAAAATTATATAGGAAACAAATTGGGACTTTAATTCGACAGTGTTTTGTATTCTTAAATTAGTATATTTAAATGTGTTAAACTGCTGGCCAAACCCTGTAACAAGAAAATCAAATTGTAGAGCGCAATACATACTACACAGTTAGTTCACAATAGGAGATTCTCAATGACAGATCATAACTAAATACAAAAAGGAAAGGTCAAGTGCGAGTCGGATTCGCGCATCGAGGATTCCGTACAATAATAAAAATAAGGAGTTAGGTAGAGGTAAAAAATTAAGAGATTTGTTTTTAAAACGTTTTTTTTCTTATATTTTATTTTGATCGTTTTTTTCCGTATGAAATTTAATTAAAGTAGGTATATTTTTAAAGTAAAAAAATATTAACAGAATATTTGGTGAATAAAAATTAAAGTGAAAAATTCCAAAATGTTTACATTATAAAAATAAAAACAATCACATCGTCAGTTGGATTCGAACCCGGCTCGTCGTGGTGGCAGGCCAGCGCCATTACCAGTACCTACTCCAGTACCACGCCAGAGCCAATGGTAATATTTGATACACTTGATACAGCTATACAGCGTGTCCACGAAAGTTCTTTACAAATGGAATTTTTTTTTATTAAATATTGGAGCAAAAATTTTTTTCTGTGGAAAAGTTCTTTTTCGTCCAAAACCTCTAAAACACCAAAGAAAATTTTTTTCTTTGTATGGAAAGAGATGAAGGACATGTTGAATTCTGATTTATAATTTTGAATAAATAATTACTTAGAAGTTAGTTATGTTATAATTTTGAATTAAATTTGATTATGTAACTAATTTTGCGAAAATCTTGAATATCACAGATAATTTTTATTTTTAGTAAAATAAAACTTTTTGATTTCCCTCGTATAACTTTAGGCCGAAAAAAATTTCTTTGGTGTTTTAGAGGTTTTGGACGAAGCAGAACTTTTTCACAGAAAAAAATTTTTGCTCCAATAATTAATAAAAAAAAATTCCATTTGTAAAGAACTTTCGTGGACACGCTGTATATGCCTAATTTTCCATTTTCAGTATGGGGATCCCCTTAATTTTTATTTTTTGTTTTTTTTTATTATTTGTTAGAATATCGGCCATAATAATACATATTCTGTGAAAATTTCAATCGACTACCTGTTACGGTTTAAAAGATACAGGCCTTTTAAAGTTAGGACAGACGGACGGACGGCGTAGGCTTAATAATAGGGTTCTAGTATACGGAACCCTAAAAAACGACAAATGAAAAGAATATCTTCAAACCCAAACATTAAAAATATGATATCTTGTACTGAAATAATTTCGATACAGTGCTTTCAATAAAATTAATAGGATTGCGGATGCCACAAAAATATAAATTTTTCATAATAATTTTTATTTTTTTAGAAAAAAGGTAGCTTTCACGTAAGAAATACGATCTCTTACCTCCTTGAAGGATGCAGAAGATATTTTTAGAAAATCACATAGCGTTTAGTTATTAAGAAACAATTTGTAGGATAAATCTGAAAGTTAATAAAATGTCAAACGCAAAGGTGTGTTTTTTTGGCATCATTAATCATTATTGAAATAGAACGCGTGAAAAAATTACTTCGCGGCATTTTGCTTGGAAACTCGGCCTAAAATGTTTTTCTATTGAATTTCAAATTGAAAGATACAAGTATCTTTTTAGAAAAAAAAACACATTTAATTATATCTGGTTTCGATATCTTGAAAACTGAGTTATGAACCAAGTTTTATGTTTAACGAAAATTATTAATATTTTTTCGATGCAGCTGAGAATACTATAGAACAAAAATCCATTTAGGATTTCAAAGAAAATTTACTGGCATAAACGAAAATTTTATCTGAGCTCATTAGCTTAAAAACACATTAGACATTTATTTTTCATAGCTGAGAATATTTTATGCAAATATATATATTGAGCCGAAATTTAAATGAAATTTATATAAGTTTTCGTTATTTCTTTTCGGAGAATAAAATTAAAACTACTTTGCTCTACAGAAGAGAATTTAAATGCAAAACTATTAAAAAATTATTCGTTTCTACAAGTCGAAAAATAGAAATGTACTAGTGTAGATTCCTTCAAAAATGGACCACTAGAATAGTTTTTTATTGACGTTACCAATCCACTAGACGCTAATGACCCTTGTTGTCGAGCGTCTATAATTCACAATTCAATTTTTAACAATCCACTGATCCATTTCTAAATTGAACCACACAAAATATTACGACGTAACACCGATAAGATAAAAGTATAGACATCTAGATAAGACCGCCAAAAAATATAGTTATACTCTATCTCACGAACTGATATAACAATAAAATTGCGTGATCAGCATCTGATTGGTCGCTTGAAACTCAACACAGCAGAATGACCAATCGATACTTTGTGTATCCTAGATAAGCTTTTCATGTGATAACTATATCATCTATTGGTAGGAAAGACCTTAGTTAATTTTCACTTAAATAGTTTTATCAACTGTCATTGGGAATCTCCCTACGGAAATTAGAAGTTTTTAAGGTTAATAAACCATAGTGGTGGTATAATATTTTATTATGACATTTGAAAATAAAAGACACTTACGTTAATAAGCCAGCCGAAGCAGGGTTGTCTCCAGGATACCACGAGTATTGAGGTAAATATCCCGGATGGTGGGTCTGTCCTTGAACGTGTCCAGTCTGCGCGTGCGCGTGCAGAGGGGGCGGTGGTGGTTTGAGGTCGGGCCACGACGCGTGGTGGGGATGTGGCGGAGGGGTGCCCGGTCCCCCGCCTCCGCCGCCGCTGTTTTGTAACGACGGTATGTGCGGATGCGATAGAGGCGGGTGGGAAAGTGGCGTGCCACTGATGTCGCTACCGGGCGTCGAACTGGGAGCCGGTGACATCATATTGTAGTTAGCGTTATTGGACGGTGAACTGTTCGAACTGCCACCACCTCCTGTAACAAATAATGTCATATAAATAAAGTGATATATTTTTTCTATTTTCAATTTTCACAAAATATAATCTTTAGTCGAAATGACAACTAAATACAGCCGAATCGCGTGTAAATCTGTTCGGTTTAAGGCCACCTTTCCGCTTTTTGTTCCGATTATTCTTTCCAAGAAATATAACCGATAGTCAACTTAATATTTTTTAAGTCTACTGATAGAAAATCACGCTAAAATTCAATAATATTTAAAAGTGATTTTAATAAAGTGATGATTTTCCCACGTGACCGAATATAGTATAGACATATGATGGACGATGAAAAATTGTAATGGTGGGAGCGGGAGGATGTTATTTCTTGGAAATGATGACTCACTCAGCCGTAAGCGGCCTTATAACGCGATTCGACTGTATTATGATATAAAAAGTTTCTTTATACATCATCATTGTACAGGATACTCAGCAAGCTTTCTGTAAGGTACCTTAATCGGTGATACGTCTGCCCTTGTGCTATCAAAATAACAAATCCTAACCCAAGTAAAAACCAAAAACTTCACGGTTTTCTAGAAACTTTTTTTAAATTTTAAAAACGCTTGTGCCTGTCCATTATAAAATGTGAAATATTCGAATAGTTGGTATTTACTTAAAAATTAAAACAATCATTTTATTCGGAAAAATAATTTAGGTGTTTTATATAATTTTGGAATCTGGATGAAATAAACAAGGGTACAGCTACGATATGTGTTTAAATACCTCGAAAACCGTGAGGTCATGTTTTGTTATTTCGATAGCACATGGTCAAACCTATCACCAATTAATGTCGTACAAAAGGTTTACTGAATATCCTTAGGATCCTGACATTTTTATTTGTTGGAAATTTAAAATGATTCGAGTATTTATAAAAAATAATTAAAGTTCTTATTCTCCACTTTCGCTTGGCAGTTACGTATTGATAGTATTTATACTCTACACTCCTTTTGTCATTAAAACTTAAATATCTGATATCGAATTACCTTGCATCATTTGACCAGGACCTGGACTACCCGCAGGTAAACCGCCAGGCGTCGACATAAGTCCTGAACCGTGATTCGAAACTCCGGAGGAACCATTGTTATTTGAACCGCCCGGTACTTGTTGCGCTGCCTTCATCATTTTCTTATATTTGCTTCTTCGATTTTGGAACCATATTTTCACCTGTAACAAAACAAACAAAATAAATATAAAAATGAAAATTTCAGTCGTACCTATATTACAATACTATGGTGGTACTTAATATAATAGTGCGCAAGCCAGAGATGATTGTTATATTACGTCATGTGCTGATGCACCGTTCTTATATTATTTTTTATATCTATTATTTGCATTTAATATAGTGTTTATCTTAAAGCTTTATAACGTGTTAACAAAAACCACTTACACTTATTAAACAACTAGCTCCTCTTACGTTTGTGAGATAGAGCCCTGTGACAGACGGACGGACAAACAGACATACATCCTAGGGAGGGTAATAGGGTTCCATAAAAAATGTATACTTATTAAACTTGGTTAAAAATAAATAACATGTCCTATGATTTGAAAAAAAATATTTTTTATCTATTAGCTATTTTAAATCCTGCGTGCTCATTTTTAACGTTGATTAGGTTAGTTGTTGCTAGTTTATTGATTTAAATCTAACAATAGTTACAAGATTCGGTTTTTCTTTTAATACGCCAACATATCAATATTTTTAAAACAAATTGTGTGCTTTGTGAAAAATCTGTAGTTTTACCATATTATGACGAAGTATATACGTTTTACATTGTTTTACATATTTCGTAAAAAGTTTAACTTATAATTTTGAAAATATTTATGCGCTGGTATATAAAAAAACATTACCTAAACTCTAAAGAATCTAATTCCATTAATAAGTCAATATGTGAAATAAATGCTAAATCTGTATAGACTATAGATATACTGCAATATCTCAAGATTCTTAGTCTATCCTTAACTTCGCTTTTTACAAAACGGTTTAATTAAATTTTCAATAAATAATACCCCAAAGAAAATTAATTTTAATAACTATTGTTGCGATTAAGCGAACGTCGGTCCAGATTCAGATTTCCATCCAATTAAGAAAACATAAACACGGCAATCAAGAAAAATATGATACATACGCAACAATACACCGAAATTATATTGTTAATTCATATACATTGGAAGCACGTGTCAAATTATGTTAATCAACTCAGCGGGTAGTGGCCCTTTATTGTGCATTGTATGGCGTTGTGCGGTTAACCCTCGCTACTGCTAGTATAGCTCGATCTTCAATAATAACTCCACCGACATTCAGGAAAACAAGCAAGTCAACGAACGGTTTCAAAATAAAATCCTGCAAAAATAACTCTATAAATCTCTATAAGCACCAATCAACGAGAATTAAATCAATGTCCATTTATTTGTTATTCAATTGTTTGTCTCTTGTAGCGACAGAATATTCGAAATTCCAAGAACTGGATGACACCGCTGTGATTATTCTTTTAGTGAGCGTCATAAACATGCGCATATAGTTCTTTTGAATCCCGCAGAGAAAATTTCGCTTATTATACAATTTGATCCCATCATTAGGCGAAATTCAATACAGACACAAGTAACGATGTGGTCGATCACAACGCCACTCTTTCCAATTTCCTCCCTACTGTATTTTTATTTATTTTTTAAGGTCACCCAACTCTCAGAGTTCACTCCCAATGTCTTATTTTCAATTTATTGCTATTTTTGATGATATTATATTAAAAATCCAATCGCATGATACTTTCACCAGTTCTCGGATCAGAACCTGCGAACTAGGAGTTTGTAATTGACGAGTCATAGAAATGCCGCATTATAGTCAACGCAGCATTCGTAATGTTTCCTTTATCCTACAGGAGGTCGACTGATATTTCTATGGCCAATGTATTCAGCACATTTCGTTAGGACTAGGTTTGACCTGGAGACGGGTTTGATGGGTGTATGACCGGGCTTCGGGTATACGTTGTAATTCTTCCAGCCGAAGTTGCAGTAAGAATTAATTAATAATTAATATATAATAATTAAGAATAACAAATTGTAATTCGTACCAAAAATAATAACCAAAGATCGTAGAAGCCAATATTGAGATAGTACCTATATATTAGTGTAATAATTTGATTATTGAAGCGTTTTTCCACCCTTGATTAGTCCTATATGTTAGGAGATGTTTAAGTTACTGTTAAGAGAGTATTATAGGCTGTACAGTGTACAATGTACATATCGAAAAATTTTCTATTTTTTTGTTAAATCTTCAAATATGCAAACTTAAAAAAATCGCGAAATGGTTAACAATGTTTCAAACTTCATTTCTTTTTATTGAATCAAATACGAACGATTTGAGCGAAATTAATTTGATTCCGTCAATAATGAAATGTTAAATTTTAAAAACGCAGTAATAAACCGCTGATCTACTGATGAACATGGCAGATCAAAAAGATATCGAAAGATTCTTAATGAATGAATTGTGAGCAGATGAGCAGACGGCTCTTAATGACGGATTCCGTTCTATGCAATGGAATTACTGTAGCTTGATAAGATTGTCATGCATTTTAAAACAAAATACATTATTGTTGTTAGGATCAAGTCAACAATGAGCGCAGTCAAGTTCATTAAACTGCATGTGTTAACATGCGGACAACCTACTCAACAATAATAACTGTTTTGCATAAATAATCAATTATAAAAGCATATGTTAATTTATATAATAATAACTTATGTCTATAATATGCATTTATTTATAATGGCGACCCACACAAACTCTGATCTAAATATCTATTCACATTGTACTATAATAGTTTTGTATTTGCAGAATTGTCATCCTAAGTCCGTTTCTTCTGCGATTACAAATAAAATTTTAAACATTTATAAATGAATTTCGTGACGACGTATAGACCTTTGGTGTGTGGACACATAATATCAAAAAAAATAACTACAAAACACTAACGCTTTTTCTCGACGCACGTTTCGTTAACCATGTTTGCACCATCAGGAAATGATTTAAAAGTTTTAATAATCTATTGATGATCCCAACATGTTCAGTTCGTCGAGAAAAAGTTTTGTATTTTGTGGTTATTTTTTATTAACATTCAAAACATTATTAAGTATTAAACAGAGAACTTCTGGAAGATGGAACAGTACAAACCGATAAATAAGACGTCGTTTAAAAAAGTAAGTTGCAGGTTATCTCAAGAGATGTCCAACAATTAGATTCGAATACGTTGACAGCTATATAAATATAACCTGAAAAAATGTTGACAGCTGACCAAGGAGAATGTAATACAGCATGCGTTCTAGATACGATAGGGCCTGTAGAACTTTTCGAACTGTCCGCCACTTCATTTCCGCGACACACTTACATGACATTTCACAATGCTAGACATTTTTAGGAGAGGCGTGTCAATAAAGATGTTTGCACATCAAAAATACCTACATATTTCAGCTACTTTTATAAATAATTATATTTCATTCGAAACTTTAAATAATGCCCTAAAACAAATCCTTAATAAAATAATCTTGGAGGGAGAATACAAGGCGATCGAAGTTATTGCTGTATCCCAGAAAATGATAATAAAATTGGTGTAAATATAAATAATAATATAATCTAGTTAGTAGACTTAATAATCTGTCAACAGGGGGAATACAGTTCAGCGTTAAAGAGGTCACCAATACAGTCATACCTGCAGAGGGAAATTACCCTAATTACGCGGTGGTCCATTTCAATTAGTACTATATTGTATATACGATCTGCCAAACACGATACGTTCGCTATCGGTAAAATTAGGGGAACAACATGCAGTAAGAACCTATACAGGCTACAATACAAGTTTACAATTACATTCCATACGTCATAAGGTTCTAATTACTTTGTATATCCCTACAATGAAATTTGAGAAAGCAAGGTAAAGACTTTTTTAATGCTGTAGAATCTTTAGTCATTTAGGTTTCATTTAAAAGATATAATTTTTTTTTATTTTTTAAATTTATATTATAGATTATGTATCATAATAGTGGCATTTTTCCGCAGTTTGCCTCACATGGACGTTTTTCACAGATTCGTTCACGTTAATGTCTGTTTAGCCAGGTAAAAATACCCTAAATTACAATGTTGAAGTTGGAATTTCACTTAATGGTGCATAGGTATCAAGTTTCATCAAAATCGGTATATGTATCATATACATTATTTTTATATACGTAACTCCCAAAAGCCCGGAAGAAAGCAAAATTACAAAAGTTTCGTTAAAGTTTCATAATAATATATTATTAAATAAGATGATTTTTAGTATTTTTTCTTTTATTTACGCTTCATAAACGTTTACCATTAAAGTTTTTTAAATTTAAAAATTAAAAAAAATTTAAATAGTTCAATAAAAGCTACAGAGAGTTTTAGTGATGAAAGACGGCTTCAAAATGGAACTCCAAAGATAGTCTTTGACACCCTAATCCACTTACTAACGAACCCACCATCCAATTTATTTGGTTCGCACGAAAAAACGGACCCACCATTTCTTCAAGATTACTGGGTAACGCGGTGGGGCGTCTTCTAAATAAACAATTTTTTTGAAATAAAAAAGTATAAGAGCGCGAAACTTTAAAACCAACATACTGCAACATCTTATTGAATAATTTATTATATGACTCATTAACAATATTATTATTAAATTTATTCATTTGTGTTGATATTGTGACGCAATGCACGTTTAGAAATTTGTAAACGATGATGAACGATTGTGGAAGATTTAAATACTCAAGACCTAGTCAATCTGTTCTATTTCATCTGTATCCGATAACTTTATTACAAGTAGTCGGATACCTAAAGAAAATCGCTTCAAAATTGGTTCACCCGTATTATACTATAATGTCGCAGACAGATAGACATCAGTACAAACGCGATCTTTTTGGGTCGGAGGTTAAAAAATATAAAAACAACAATAAACAATTTATTACACTAAAATTTCAATGTTTTTACAGCATTTTCACATATTTACCTAGTTACCTCCAATAGAAACTTTGCACCTTATAGTGATTATATCGGGTGTTTCAAAATTGGAGATCTCAATTTCAAGATTAAAAGACAGTCGGGTTTATCGTACATTTTAATCACGCAGTTTTTAAATCACGCTGTTAAATGACGGGTTGCTATGGTAACGAAACGTGGCAACCAATGAACACGTAACAATCAAAATTTAACAGCGTGATTAAAATGTACGATAAACCGGTCATAAGTATATTTATATATTGTACATACAAGTGTTAAAAAACAATAATACTCGTTGTTGGAAAATATCAATGTTTTCGTTTCGATTTTCAAAATATTGATTTTGTTTTTCGATGTATTGTTCGATAGCTACATCATGTTTTAAAAATTTTGCGCATATCCTACGTATAGCACCTAAACTGTATATAGCTATACGCGCGGCGCGTGGTTTGAACGCTATAGGTCAGGGGTCGGCAACCTGCGGCTCGCGAGCCGCATGCGGCTCTTATGATGTCAAGATGCGGCTCTCCAGTTCCATGCACAAATATTAATAAATATATTATTTTATTTTCAAAACTCATAAAAAATATTATACTCAACAGAGAACAGTGAGAATAGGTGGAGTAGAGAGTATACGGACAGCTGACATTTTTAAATGTGGCAACACTGTTCTGTTTGTTTAGTTATTGGTGCACTGCATAGCTAGCTAAAACACTTTATATGTTTTGTGCGAAACATTAGTATGTTTTTATATGAATAAATATTATTTTACATTTAAAGTTATTATTTTAAATCAAAAATCAAATTTATATACCTAATCATAATCAAATGCCATAATATTGAAATAAAAATGTTAGTGGCTCTTTAAAAACTGGGAAATTTTGTAAATTGTAACTTTTGGCTTTTCTGTCTCAAAAGGTTGCCTACCCCTGCTATAGGTACATTATTGCAGACTGTCAATGTTCATATTTTCGATTTTTTAAATTTCTCGTTAACCTGGCAAATATATGTGTTTGCTTTAGGGAACTTTAAAAATATTACGTTACGTTTCTCACGGGGGAGGGGTTAGTTATCATCAGCGTTACTATTATGTTATCAAGGGCTAATAGGGTATTAATATACTAATGCTACATTAAAAATGGCAGTGATTTCCTATTACGCTCTCCTACAATTCAAATTTAACGCCTCTTCTGAAGGAAATTATAATCCTACATGTAACATAATAAGTAGAGAGAGAATGTTATGAAAATGTTACGAAAATAGCGAAAAAAGATCCCTTCAGGTTTCGGCCTATATTTTTGAATCAGCCTATAGTAAAGCGTAGTACCTCCGATAAACATAAATTGGGGTCGCATAATGCAAGCTGACATTCTCCACACAAACATGCACGTGGTACAAATTGGACACCACACTTGGCCAACGCGGCTCCTCTTGTAGCAACCTAACTAAAGTAGTTATACACATGCATAGAGTATACACATATATACATCTGCTATCGAATGTCAGTATACATTAAACATATTGTAAATGGCCAATTATAACTAATATGCATTTATTGTATTATGTTGAATATGGGTATTGCTTAAATTTAATGTTTTGCGCTCGGGCTTTCATTTTATTTTACGATATTTCGTCGTGACCAAAGTTAAGTCTCGGCGACACATTAAAAATACAATTTAGTTTCGATTATTGACCGCCGAATTTAGGCGACAAAAACACGGCATGCGAGTGATGTTACATGAAATGCGGCAAATTAATTCAAATTATCATGGAACTTAAATTTTTAAATAAAAATAAATTGATTCATTTGCTCCCCTATAACAACAATTTTATGTTCAAATATGTTTGACTAAAAAGATAATAATTTAATGCTCGATTGCAGAAAGCGTTGTCAAAAAATTTGATTTGACAATGACCTTAGATTGTGACCATACATTTATCCATAAGAAAAACATTGTGAAATTTTAAATCGATCCTCCTCGAAAAATAATTGAAACGATATTTTTTTTATACTGTGAAGTACCTATGCATGTACCTATTTAACATAGTTTTCTGTACAATTTCTACTTCGAAACAACATTTTTCTACTCATTTTGATCAAAATTTAGCTTGAAAAGCGATCTTTTTCTATCTAGATTAATCGTTTGTTTTTGTGTGAGTACAATCTAATGTTCTACATGACAGGGAATTTGACAATGACATTAGACTGCTCCTATACATGTATAAAACTGTAATTATATTATCACAATCTATAGTATATTGTGCGACTAGTGGAATCTCCTCTTTCGACCAATAGTCGCACACAATATTTTGTTCAACTACCGCAAGAAATATGTCATTTCGTGGCTCTGCTGAGCGTGGGCGAAATAATGGGTGACCTGATTGATTGCGTAAACGTTCCCCGTAATGAGCGTGGGCGAAATGCTATTTCGCCCACTCTGCCCTGATTGATTG
This sequence comes from Mongoloraphidia duomilia, assembly GCA_039654895.1. NCBI lineage: Eukaryota > Metazoa > Arthropoda > Insecta > Raphidioptera > Raphidiidae > Mongoloraphidia > Mongoloraphidia duomilia. The sequence continues at coordinate 21,683,428 of CM077521.1, read as the reverse complement.
CGTAAACGTTCCCCGTAATTAACGTGGCCGAAATGGGATTTCGCCCACTCTGCACCTCAACAATCAGGGAACTCATTATTTCGCCCACGTTAAGCAGGGCCACGAAATGATTTATTTCTTGCGGGTGTTGAACAAAAGTCATTATCAAATCAAATTTTTTTGTTCTGTCAATTATTAATATAAAAGTGATCGACCATTGGTAACGTAAATCACCCGTATCTAAGTAATCGGAAACTGATGCATTCCTATAAACAAAAATTCACCGTTTTGCTATAGAAATCTAACGACATGTAGGATCGCAATGCAATGGACGCAATAAGGAAGAAATATGATTCAAAACTGAGCTTTACTTTTCAAAGTGCCAGAGTATAATAATTAATAAATGTGTGTATATCTACATCCACGAGGTGGCGCACCGCTATCTTCGGCTGTCAGGACAGTTTAAATGTTACAAGGTCTTGTACACGCGTTTATGTAGGTACCTATACAATGTTGTGATGGTATCATGAACATCACCTGTTTATAACCAGGGCCTCCTATAGCTTCTACTTGATTCTGTGAAATGTTACAGCATGTTCAAAAAAAGCTATTGTTTAAAAATCAGTATCACTAAATTGAATTAATGTTCTTAAGACTAAAAAGAATACAGAAGAGACAATAATTTTTAGTGGAAAGTTGTAAAGGGTAAAATTATTGAAAAGTAAATATGGTTTATATTAAAAACTAAAAATTAACAAAAAAAAAAACTTGTCTTGACTTAAATCAGGTAGCTTTCAATTTAATCCTCATTCTGAAGTTTGATATCCTTTACAGAATGTTGGAGACCTCTTGTTTCCATTGTATACACTGTCTATTTAATACTGCCACTAAATCATCTAGGACCTAGGTATTCTTATCTAAATTCTAAACGATTTGGATAATCAAGTTTTTTTGCTAATTTTCAGTATAAGTTGCGTTTTCTTTTTTCCTTTTAGATTTCACCGATTAAGTAAAACTACAGAATGATTCAAAAGTTTCCGACCTCTATTTTTAATAAAAATGATTTGCGAAACGATCGGAAAAGACCTCTAAGTAATGTTGCTTGCGTTGTACATGAGTGACATTGGGAACGAGCACCCCCACCTGGGTCCAGGAAGCATCACGTAACGCTGACGCGTTGGCAAAAAGTAAAATTCAGTCCGCCATGAGTATCTCGCAATAACAGAGAGTTGCTTTGTTAAAATATTATTTTGCACAAAAATCGTACGAACATGCTTTCCATTTTTTCAATGAAATGTACTTGATGATCCTTTGTATCACGGAAAACAACAGTGTATGATTTCATGAAAATTGAAACGTTTTATGATTATGATTTTTTTAGATTTTATAGCACATGTGATTCATCTGTATATTATTAATGATTGGAAACAATGGTACTGCAATTTTAACATTTCGTTTTTGCATAAAATTAGAAACATTTTTTAACCTAATTTGAAGGTCTTTTTACTTCCAGTCTTTCGACTCCACAGCAAACAGGTCCGGTTCATATTTTAAATTTAGAATAAACAGCGAAATAAGACAAGCCGTTTTGGCATATTTTGTGTTGTAATCACACCATAATTAATGTATAAAAACGTTAATTCTAACTCTATATTACGAATTGTCGAAAATATATTATAGTATGCATGTAATACACAAAAGAAGTAATAGAGATAAAACAGTTATTAGCTGCGTATCAACGTTCAATCTATTATGAACAATTAATATCATATTGACTTTCAATTAAATATAACAAATTGAAAATACAGCTTGGGTATAAATTCCTAAAGTAATCAATATGTAGATTCATTGAATCAATCAATTGGTGCATAAGTATTTAGTCAAAGTTACGTCTATGCAAGAACAGATTGTCTATAGGTAGGTATCTATATACCTACTATAATATATTTAATATTAGATACCAACAGAAGTACAGACATATTCATTTATATTTGTTCTAGCGGTCCCGTCCGGCTTCGCTCGGGTGCTAAGAATTTATGATCTGGTCGGAAACGGCGCCTTAGGAAACGGATTTCGATAATTTGTCGAACACTGTTTCGTATTTCTAGCTCTAGCAGTTTTGGAAAAAGACTATTTCTGTAATTCCCCTTTTTACCCCTTAAAAAAAAAAACGATCGAACATGTATTTACTTATTTTTATTGAAGAGTTCGTATGTTGAATTCAACACCTCTCACTAATGATTTTTGGGATATAAATAATTTGTCAAAAAATAATATACCCTCTTTTGACCCTCTTAGGGGTTGAATTTCGAAAAATTCCTTCTTAGTGGATGTTTACGTCACAAAAGGAACCTACTGTCCAAATTTCAAGTTTCTAGCTTCAGAGATTTGGCCTGGGCGCTGATTAGTCTAAAAAACGTAGAGCCCCGTTTTATAACCCCCTTAGGGGTTGAATTTAAAAAAATGCTCGAACAGTGGATTGCTTTTTTTTAAAGAAGAGTTAGTATGTTGAATTCAATATCTCTCACCTTAACGATTTGTGAGATATGGACATTTTGTCAAAAAAAATCTACACCCCCTTTTGACCTCCTTAGGGGTTTCGAAAAATCCTTTCGTAGCGAATGCCTACGTCTTATAAGAAACCTACCTGCCAAATTTCATGTTTGTAAGTTTTATGGTTCCTGAGATTCCGTGATGAGTGAGTGAGTCAGTGAGTGAGTGAATGGTATTTCGCATTTATACAGGGTGTTCCTTAATGACGTGCTAATATAGTGTGATTCCTCAGGCCATTTTATGAAGAAAAGTTCATATGAACATAATTCCGCCGCGGCTCAAATTTTTTGTTACAGGTGTTGAATTTTTTTTTGTGGTGCAATAGAATAACAGTCTTTTCTAACTAAAATATGTGGTTTTATATCCTATTAACACATACCAAAATTGTAAACAATATCTAAAGTACTTTCGGAGATATTAAGAAATAACGCTTTAAAAAAACAAAATTCGACACCCTGTGGCAAAAAATTTAAGCCGTTGCGGACATATTATGTTTATATGAACTTTTCTTCATAAAATGACCTGAGGAATCACACCCTGAAATATTAGCACGTCATTAAGGAACACCCTGTATATTAAGATTATGATGAATAATTATATGCATCAATAAAATATTTACACGCTGTTTGAAAATGTACAGAAATAACTATTATTAGTGTATTTGCCATATGGCACATACACTATTGGCGTCGGTCGGATGGCGGGACCTAGGGGTCGGACCAAAATTTCTCGACGTTTCATAGCCTCCTGAACACTTTGGCACCATTTTTGGAAATGTCTATTTATATATGTATATATATATATATATTTACATCTACATAACTATATTGATTCCTTTCACTTTGAAACCTTCCTACGTCTCCCAGAAGGAGTGGGTTTAGGAGGAATCTAAGTGTGTATATTGACTTCTGCAGTTATTTTTGACCCCCCTGTCTACTTTTTATTTTTGTATTCCAAAAAGTAGAAAATACATTTTTTTATTTATAGCCATATTTTGCGTCTTTATAAAGTATAGTCTTTATGACTCCGGGCTGTATATTTTAGTTTCATATTTAGCACTATTTTGCATTTATAAAAAAATATATATTTTATCTTGCTATTTTTTTTACTTCCAACCGTGTTGCCAGATGAAAACCGGTTTTTTTATGCAAAGAATTAATCATAGATGACAATATTTTGATTCTACTTGTATATATAACAGCTATGCCTAAATAATAAATCTATCCGATTAAAATTAATTATGGTTGCCATTATTGTAAATATCAAATTAATAGTTATAATGGTGTAATTATTTGTTCTTATAAAAAAATATTACTAACAGCAAAGGATTTACCGATACTCTTTGTACGCTGATGCGTAGAGCCCCGTACAGCAGGCACCCCCCAGAGGCTCTCCTATATTAATTTTTTATCAATAAAAATGTGCGTTAGTGTTTTATCATATATAAAAAAAGATTTTTACCAACAGTTTACATTACGAAGATGATACAAAGGGCATTTTTAGATATTAAAATAAAAATAAAGAAATTAAATGGTTTTATTAAGTTCGACATAACGTATTTATATTTAGATCAAATTTAATTATTGAAATTTGACCCACTACCCGTTATCCAATTGAGTTGAAATTTTGCACACGTGTATGAGTCCGGTGACAATGCAATATAGTATATCTAAAATCGTTCTAAATCCAAAATGGCGGACGTCCCAAGATGGCGGCTCACCTTTTTTTTGCACCCCCCTTGACATGGGTGTCAAATGAAAGGGTTTCATGAGTAGAATACGATAAGCTACGTGACGCCATTCCAAATTCAAAATGGCGGACGCCTTAAGATGGCGGCTCATTTTTTTCTTTGCAACCCCCTTGACATAGGTATCAAATGAAAGGGTTTCATGAGCAGAATACGATAAGCTACGTGACGCCATTCTAAATTCAAAATGGCGGACGCCCCAAAATGGCGGCTCACCTTTTTTTGCAACCCCCTTGACATGGGTATCAAATGAAAGGGTTTCATGAGCAGAATACGATAAGCTACGTGACGCCATTCTAAATTCAAAATGGCGGACGCCCCCAGATGGCGGGTGACCTATTACTTCAGAACTCCCATAACATGGGTATCAAATTAAATGGTTTGAGGAGTAGAATACGATAAGCCACATGACATCATTCTAAAATCGAAATGGCGGCCGCCCCAAGATGGCGGCTTTCCTTTTTATTTACAACCCCCGACGTATCAAATGAAAGGGTTTGAGGAGTAGAATAAGATAAGCTACATGACGTAATTCTAAATTAAAAATGGCGAACGCCCCAAGATGGCGACCCAATTTTAATTTAAATTTTAATAAGTTAGATAACTGGGTTAGCTGATTAATATAAAATTGAAAATTTAGGACTTAAATTTTACATTTTTGTAAAATGAAGAATTTATATATTTTTCTATTGTATAGAATTAAAATAATTAAAGACCAAAAAGTAACAAATAAATAACTTAAAAAAAAACTTTTTAAAAAACAATGGTTTTATTTTGAAACAAAATTGCACTAAAAAGTAGAAAATAATTTTTTTTAGTGATTATAAGTTGATCAGAATAGTTTTCAACATTAAATTGTTAAAAGAAAACCATTGGGAGTTAAAACATCATAACAGCATCAGTATTTAATATTTTATAAGCGCCTAATGGTTTTCTTTTAACAAATGTTGAAAACTATTCTGATCAACGTATAATCACTAAAAAAAAATTATTTTCTACTTTTTAGTGCAATTTTGTTTCAAAATAAAACCATTGTTTTTTAAAAAGTTTTTTTTAAGTTATTTATTAGTGCATTTTGATTTAAAAGAAAACCATTGTTTTAAAAAAAGAATTTTAATTTATTTATTTTTTACTTTTTAGTTTTTATTAATTATTTTAATTTAATACAATCGGGAAATACATTAATTTTTATTTAATTTAATAAGGTACTGTAAAAAATAGAGTAAATTGTATAAACTTTACCAATATATTTCAGCTATAATGGATAGGGTACATCAGAATAAATAATCAATTCAATTTTTAGTGCTTTATTTTGAAACGAAACAAATAATTATTCTGAGATAAGACTAGTAAAAATAATAAGTATTTCACTTATATATTTTAATTAATAAATTTTAATTGGGACCTCTTCTTGGTCTTGTGGTGTAAGGAATCAAAATGTTGCGTAATACGTAAAATTATATACATCACAAGTTTTCACTATTACGTTAGGTATATGGAATCAATATAATGCGTAGTTGTGCGTTGTTTAGGTTGGATATTAACAGAATATTGTATTGTTAAAATATTTTTTTTAAATACGATAGAAAATAATGAATATAATTTATAATTGTTTAGTTTTTAATTATAAATTTAAATTAGAAATAAAATACTGTGCTTTATAATTTAAACAAATTAATAATGTTTTTATTTTTTTTTTACCTTTTAATTGATTTTACAAAGTTTAAGAAAGTAAATTAGCGGCTTTATTAATTATAAACTTAAAAAAAAGTTGTATAAAACTTTTTTTTGTATCTATATTAGTTTAGGAGTAAATGGCTGACGGATCACCTGTACCTAAGTACCAATAATAACTATCCGCAATTTTCAAAAATAACTTAAAAAAAAACTTTTTAAGAAACAATGGTTTTATTTTGAAACAAAATTGCACTAAAAAGTAGAAAATAATTTTTTTAGTGATTATAAGTTGATCAGAATAGTTTTCAACATTTGTTAAAAGAAAATCATTGGGCGCTCATAAAATATTAGGTACTGATGCTGTTATGATGTTTTAATGCCCAATGGTTTTCTTTTAACAATTTAATGTTGAAAACTATTCTGATCAACTTATAATCACTAAAAAAAAATATTTTCTACTTTTTAGTGCAATTTTGTTTCAAAATAAAACCATTGTTTTTTAAAAAGTTTTTTTTTAAGTTATTAATTTGCTACTTTTTAGTCTTTATTAATTATTTTATATAACACATGCACGCTTTTAGTGTTTTTTCGTATCAGTTTTGCGGACCTTAAATGACCGTTTATTGACAAGTGACGTCATGATCCATTATGAAACGCTTTTCGATGAATAATGGAAAACATTTGAAAAACCCGTTATCTAATGAACATTATGTACCTCTTTTCGGTGTTATAAATGAAATATGGTTACTATGGTAACAAAGTGAATAAATATTGTATCGAGCCCAATGTTTTTATTATGAGATGTACTTCTGTCAGTGACACCAAATTATTCAATTTTTTTTTGTGTATGTGTTTTGAGACCCTAGCAATCGTTTAAAATCATTTTCTGACTGATGTCTGTATGTGGTCAATTTTTTCGCCTTCGATATCGTAAAAACGGAACAACATACGGCCATGCCGATTGTGCTATTATGTTTATCAGCCTTTAACTTAGATCTGATTAGATTTTGAGTCAAATCGGTTCAGTGGATCCTGAGATATTATAAAAAACGTTCTCAATGTCACGTATTAACATAGGTAAAAAAAATATAAATGAATTCTAGATGTTATAATATGAAAAAAATGTAAATATTTTTTTCTCTAAATTGTATAGTTTTCGAGAAAAAAAATATTTTAGTAAAAAAAATAAAAATTATACGTAAATCAAGGTAACCATGATTTTTGCTATATTACTAGCCATCAGTAGATCGCCAAACAAAAAAGAGGGCCATGCTTTTTTTCAAAGAATAAAAAAAGAGTGTTAAATTGTAAATTGTGTTTTAAAGACCACCAACAGCTAAGGTTATTTGGGCCTAGCACCAGTTCATATTTTCAATTCATTATTTTTTTTTTATAATAAATTGAAAATCCAATTGACACTTTTACCAGCTCTCGGGCTAGAACCCGGGAACTGGGGACTTGTAATAGAGGAACCATAGCAACGCCATGTAAACAACAGCACCGCTACACGCTCGGCTATTCTCAAGCCCAAATTATTCAAGTAAAGTCTAAAATCATGCATGTGTTATATAAAGTATAGTGTGCAACACGTGTGCTAAATATTTATGCGTCAGGCGCGATGTTTTCAGCACTCGTATTCCGCTCGCGATGCTCACTCGCCAAGGTTCGTGAGCGCTCTCCTACTACTCGTGCTGAAAACATCGTGCCTGACGCATAAAGATGTATTTAGCACGCTTGTTACACAATATACTATTAATTCTATACAATAGAAAAATATATAAATTCTTCACTTTACAAAAATGAAAAATCTAAGTCCTAAATTTTCAATTTTATATTAATCAGCTAACCCAGTTATCTGATTTATTAAAATTTAAATTAAAATTGGGCCGCCATCTTGGGGCGTTCGCCATTTTGAATTTAGAATGACGTCATGTAACTTATTTTATTCTACTCATCAAACCCTTTCATTTGATACGTCGGGGGTTGTAAAGAAAAAGGAAAGCCGCCATCTTGGGGCGTCCGCCATTTTTATTTAGAATGATGTCATGTAGCTTATCGTATTCTACTCCTCAAACCATTTAATTTGATACCCATGTCATGGAAGTTGTAAAGGAAAAAGTAACCCGCCATCTTGGGGCGTCCGCCATTTTGAATTTGGAATGGCGTCACGTAGCTTATCGTATTCTGCTCATGAATCCCTTTCGTTTGATACCCATGTCAAGGGGGTTGCAAAGAAAAAGATAAGCCGCCATCTTGGGGCGTCCGTTATTTTGAATTTAGAATGGCGTCACGTAGCTTATCGTATTCTACTCATGAAACCCTTTCATTTGATACCTATGTCAAGGGGGTTGCAAAAAAAAAGGTGAGCCGCCATCTTGGGACGTCCGCCATTTTGGATCTAGAACGATATTAGATATACTATATTATATTGTCACTGGACTTATACACGTGTGCAAAATTTCAACTCAATTGGATAACGGGTAGTGGGTCAAATTTCAATAATTAAATTTGATCTAAATATACGTCATGTCGAACTTAATAAAACCATTGAAAAAGTCTCACACTACTAACTTGAAAATCAGCATTTAGGGCAAATTTAATGCATATTAAATGGTTATGGGGTCTATATTGATCCAAAATGCCATTTAAGGATACCGCCCCTGGAGGTAATAGCAGGTTGCGATATTTTTTTCGAATCCTGAAGACCCATTTACTTACCTGTACCAAATTTTAACTTTTTAAGAAGAGAGAGAAAAACATTTTTTTAAGTCTCTCCTGAGGATGCTAATATAGCGAAACGCGCATCGAGTGTGTAAAAACTAATTCTGTCAAAAATTCCAATCAATATAACGCAAAAATGAACTGAAACTACAATGTACTTAAAAGAATCAAAATAGTGCCAAGTATTGAAATCTATATACTCTGACAGCAAAATGCCAAAATGAGTTACTGCACAATATTGAAAAGAATCAAAATAGTGCCTAGTACTGATATCTGTATATTCTTACGGTGTTGCCGTGGTACATTTAATAGAGGAGTCAAATTACGGCCCAATGTAAACGCCTTATATACAAAACTGTATATTAATAGCGCCACAATAAAAAAAGTTGCGGAATTATCGTGAACTAAAATTTAATATACATCTTTCATAAATCACAATAAATTGATTCCGCTTGCGGCTGAACGGGGGCAAGTAGGGTAATTTCAATAGCGGAGGCAAAAAGATACACGAATAAAAGTCCGAAAGCTCCAGGGTCGGCGATTCTGACGTCGATATTAAAGGAGTTACATGGCAAAACTTTTTTGCTTCCGATATACGGACGTAAAATCGTCAAGGAAGCAATTTGATATGTGCTGCGGTATAAGAGGGACGCAAAATAGTGCGTTGAACGTATATATATATATATATATATATATATATATATGTGTGTGTGTGTGTGTGTGTGTGTGTGTGTGTGTGTGTGTGTGTGTGTGTGTGCGGGCAATAACTTTCGAAAGAGTTAATTGATTTTGACGAAATTTGGTAGGCACGTTGCAATCCATCACCGCACGAAGCCTATTTAAAATGGACCCGATCGGAGTATTTTAAGGGTAGTTTTTAGGGGTTGAAAAATGTTTTTGGTCCAAAAATACCGAAAAAATTGTCCGAATCGTTTCAAAATTGAAATTTGACCCTTTAGTAAAGATTAAAACGTGGTGCTAAAATTTAAATAAAATCGGCTTGATAGGACCGGACTTACGATTTTTATAAAAACATTAGTTTGCGGATACGGATTTCCTTACCGAAGGGTGTATTTAATTTGGTGCAGATGCTGTAATGATAACAATATTGCCATTAAGAAAAAAATATTATTGTAAGGGATGTATTAATGGGTTAAATTTTTTATTTTACACAAAAACAAACAGTTCACATAATAAAGCCACAATGCCTGTATTAGCAAATACACTATATTGTCGGCAGCGTTTGGCACTGCGACCCGTGTTTTTTAGCACTAGTTACAAAGTTTTCTAACTTAAACCTGTTTCACCTGACACAAGTTTATTTATAGTAAAAATAATAACAATGAAAAGATTATTAGCACCCAGCTCATTAATAAATACGAAAAGTGCACTGGTCCGTATAAAGATTTTTTAATGTGAATATTTTTAGTCACAGGACTTCTGCCTGTAATTTAGTTGTCTTACAAGTTTTGCGGGTATTTTATATATTTAAACAGCAGAACGCGTTTCTATAATTTGTCTGTCTGTCCGTACCTACTACTGGCATTACTCAAACTCAGCAGGACCGATTTTGATAAAACTTGGTCCTCAAACTTAAGTATAGGAACGCTGATGTTAAGATGAAGATTGGAGGAAAAATCTCCATGGCGCAGGATCAATAATTAAAAAACTGATATTTAAAATATTTGCATATATACAGGGTGTCCCAAAATTGCTGGGACACAGATCTACCACGTGTAGTAGAGGTCAAAATAAGTTGATTGGACCCAATTTATTTATATACCAATATGTACCGTTTGCCCGTGAGAAGAGTTCAAAGTTTACATAAAATTTTGTATATAAAATTTTGTATTAGGTACCTATTAAACTTGTACTAGGAATATCTGTTACCATTATTTAAGAAAACATTTTTATCCTTCGGAACTATGCGGAATACGAAATTTTTACAAGAGTAACAAATTGAAGATAATTAATCAGTCTTCTCGATGAAAAAATTTGAAAACCGTATTACCACCCCTAAGAAAGTTCTGAAAAAAATGTCAGGGGGTGAGGGTGGTTTTAACCCTTCTACAATTTCTTTTGGGTTTCTTTGATTACCGAAAGGAGAGTAATCCTCTAAAATGCACTTTTGTCAAATTTCATTCAATTTGTTTCACTCATTTCTGAAGAGCGTACAAAAATGTGTTTTTTTATGTAAACTTTGAACTCTTCTCACGGGCAAACGGTACATTTTGGTATATAAATAAATTGGGTCCAATCGACTTATTTTGACCTCTATTACACGTGATAGCTCTGTGTCCAAGCAATTTTGGGACACCCTGTATAGGTATTTACTGATGTTTCCGGCACTCTTTGTGCTATCTTCAGAGTGTTAATATGGCACAAAGAGTGTCGAAACATCAGTAAATATATGCAAATATTTTAGATATCAATATTTCAATTATTGATCCTGTGCCACGGATGTTTTTCCTTCAATCTTCATATTATTAATTCTAAAAATCATTTTAGAGTCACCTTTAGATGTTAAGACGGAGTTCTCATGAAAACCAATACTAACGTGAATGAATTTACAGGTAAAATCGATGTTCACGCAAGCGTTGCCACGATTAATTATTGTGCTATAAACGTTTCCAGTCAATACTATAAGTAGGCACAACATGTAGAGTTATTTTATCTGCAAGTAAATAAATCAAATTAAAATAACTAATTGCGACAGTCGGAATAATTTAAACAAAAGAAGAGATTACACTATTTAACCATAATAATGATAAACACTGTTAATTCACTAATGATACAGTTTTGTATTTACAAGCACAGGTAAGTTATGCATGCTCATAGATACACACACGTATGAATATTGCAATGATATGTGACTAGGAATGTGCTTGTATTGAAGTAATATGTTATATGTGTGTGTATACAAACAATATATAAAAATACAATTTGCATTGCTAATTCTGGCGCTGCTGTTGTGTTGAATTGTTAATTCGTTTAATTTTTTACAAACAATTTTGGTAATAAATCTTAACGTGCTTTATATACAACAGTTACAGTTTTAGTTCAAATATATTACGACTCGGCTAACTGTGCTATTAATATTTTCTTTTTTTACCGGATCATAATAGTAAATAGTCTGCTGTAATAATTACAGGTGTTTGCGGTTATCGTAAAGGTTACTCATTTATTTTCTATTAATTTGTTGTTAAATTTACACACTCGGAATTGTTCGCAATGACAAATTTGCACTTTTGATACAGCTGATAAACTTGACCAAAAATTTACTTTAAACATTTAATGTGCTTTTTATCTTTCTAGCCGTATTTCTTCAACAATCGTTGCTTCTATAAAAAAAAGTATAAAGCCTATTTTATAGAAATTTTAATTTTCTTTATTGTTTTAATAGGTATTTTATTTAATTGTAAAATTGAGGGATACAGAGATCTTTCACGAAAACTGTTTTTTACTCTTTTGACGTAACAGAAAAACTACTAAATAGTAAATCACAGTTTCATGAAAGTTGACACATATGAAACTAAATAAAAAAAATCTATAAAAATTGCGTATTGCTCTATTGATATATTTTAAACTAAAATATATTATACAGTAATCACTAAATTATACTAACGTTTTTTCATGTCCCTATTCGTTAATATTAAAATGCTAATAGGTACATTTTTTGGGGTTGACAAATGTTTTAAAAGACGTTTTGTTTTTATTGTGTTTTATATTTTATGTTATTATTTTGTATACTTTTATTTTACAGCTGAATACTGACGTTATAAATATAAATATTTAAAAACGTCCGTATTTTTTTTTTTTTAATTAAATCTATAAATAGACTTAATTAAAAAATCGGCAAGTATAACAAAAATATACATGACAGATTTGAAATGCAGGTGATATTAAAATCACTCAAACGCGTTTAAGGTAGATGTGTAATAATAATTACAGATAAAAATCTATCGTACGGAAGACGTATCACGCAGTTACGGAACAAGTCAAAAGACATAAACTACATCGCATAGATCACTTATCAGTTGTATTAAGAAACTACAACTACAAGAAAAGTGATAATATAGCAAAATGAGTTAGAGTTACATTAGATAAAAAATATATAAGTGTTTCCGGGCTAGGTAGCCGTGGTCTTATGGATTTTAATCCGAACGTTTAGCCCAAAGTTCCATTGGGCATCTTCAGCGGCGGTTGGAAATTCGATTCGATCTTCTTGTCAGTCGACTGGTGACAGTCGTACCACTCACCAGTCGACCGGCAAGAAGATCGAATCGAATTGCCGCTGAAGATGATCAACAGAGATTTGGGCGAAACGTTCGGACTAAAATCCATTAGACCACGGCTACCTAGCCCGGCAACACTTTTCATCAAGATTTCTACCGGCCGTGAAAGCATAAAACTCCAATTTAATATATAGCATATTGCAAATTCGTTGTATAATAACTCTATAGTCGCGAAAAAATCCCGATTTAATGTTACGTTTAATTAAAAATATCTATATTTTTAATCGACTTCAAAAAAGTGGGTTATTAATTCGACATGTATATTTATATATTTTTTTGTTTGTTTGCTCTAAAGATAAAGACAAACAGCTCTTAGCGTTATAGATAGGTATACAATGAAAAAAAATATGAATATAAAATTCAATAATAACTCAAGTTTCTTTGTTTTTGCTTGTGCTTATAAAGTCACAAAATGTAGAGAGCAATTTTACAGAATAAGTTCACAAATATGTCTTCCGTCACTAATATATTTGTGAATTTAACCTGTAGATAAAGTTTCTACTTACATGGATCATAAGTATTTTGTAAAAGAAATAACTAATAAAGCTGATAACCAGGCTGGCCACCGAATATCTACAGCATATCATCAGTCTTCAAAAAGGATACAGTTTGTATCACCTAACTGGGACTTTGTCAGAAAGACATCAAAACAATACAATACTTTTTTTATATTTATCACAATGCTTGCGTATATCAAAGAGAATGCTCCCCTGTCTGTATCACCGCCCCAGAAAAAAGTAAAATTCAGTTTACTATACAGCTAAATGAAAACTAATCCACGTCAATCATTTAAGTGGGCAACGACAAATAGTGTTCTTCTTTTTAATACCTAGTTAAAAAAATCTTTGCGCATTTTACGGACAATTTGTCTGGTTACCAAGCTTCTTGTTTAATATTATGCTGTTGTCTACAGCTATTTTCCCAAAGTATTTACGTTCTTAATAGTTCTCATGCCATAAACGCAGTATTACATATCAGCTGTTCATCATTTCATAGACAATACGTACACTCAATGCAAATGTGGTCATAACGTATTTCCTAAACTACACATGAATAACTGTAAACTATTTACCGATTACATTGCTATACAAAAGAATATAGCCGCTGAGAAAATAGGTACGTCAACACTCAACAAAATCATCCACATTATATTTTTGTATCTATATCATAGTTCTTCCAAGACGCGCAACTACCAGGTTGTCCAAATACGTAGTTTATTAATTGAATTCTCGGTACTTCGATGTGTGTAGCCTTTTTTAAGGCCACCAATATGCAGGGTTATTTGGGCCTAGCACCAATTCATATTTTCAATTTATTATTATTTTTTTAGAATAAATTTAAAATCCTATTGATACTTTATATGTATATATCGATAAGTTTTTACAATAAAGACCATTTAATTAGTAAAATTGTATATAAATAACAGATACTGCGTTTTATGAATTAAAAAAAATTATATGTAAATCATTGTTAATAAATTTAAGATAATCTTCATAATATATTAACTAAACCAAATGATCTTTAGTGTGCCGAAATTGCTTCTATTTTATTAAAAAGTTTACTGTAGAAGCCCCGGGATTCTCATCTTCAGAAGATTCAATAAACTAGATTAAAAAAAAACGCACATACAGAACTTGGAACTAGCCCAGAACGTTATGAAAAACATCGTCTATTCCAAATCTTCAGGTTTCAGGTTCTAATCCGAAAATTACCTGCCAAATTAACATTCAATATATTATTAAAAAATTATAAATTTTTGTTGGAAAGCAGCCAATTATATAATTGATTCCAAACATATTGGAAAAAATCATTTTACCAACAAAAATTTTCAATTGCAATTCAGCTGTATAAATCTATTAATTTATCTTAAAAAAATTATAAACTGACAATATGAATTGAGGTCACTTTGCATCGATATTTCGCAACTTATACATTCATTGACTGAATATTTTTTCAGAATGTTTTCATAGACATGTCGCTAACCAGTTTTTGAAAAATATGAAAGTGTCAGTGTCAACTGAAACAGTTACTTCAGTTTAATATTCAAAGTAACGTCTGTAGTATTCAGTAACCAGGCCCACATCTATAGGTACATGTTCGTATTCATACAATATACGCCTTAGGAAATATTTTGTTTCCGGATTCACACATGGCGGCACATGACATTACAACACATACTTAGTATAGTATCACTATTACTGTATATCAATGTTTTAACGTTTTTTCAGGACCTTTTTAGTCATTGTAGACTATAATCTGAACTAAACGAGTAGTAATAGCTTATACTGATAGACTTGAAAAGATTCTGTGTACAAATCCTGGCGTAATACAACTTTCTATTATCTCCTTTCCAGGAACAGTATATCCTACACCGGTTTTTGGACGATTTCTTTCATTCATTTCCAAGATAGAGTGGTCACGCGCTCTCCGCGTAATCACTCTACAGGATTGGCATCAGATAAAGTAATGAAATATTTTACGTTTACAAAAGTGAATACCTATTTTACAATTCGCTAATAATTCACTTTTGTAAACGTTTATAATCATAGTTTCCCACGAGTCTTTAAATGACTTATTTTTTCTCTTTTTTGAGAGGACTACAAATATTCATATTAACCGCAGTAGCTGAGTCTGTCGACGACATTTTTATACTAGTGATATCTGCTTGAAAAATACTGAAAATAATTGTACACGTATTTATAGCACAGATGTTGAGTTTTCTTTACATTAATCTTGTTATTTATAAATACCTTATCTTGAATTTTAATCACTTATCCATTAGTTTTTGTTCTTTGATGGCATTTCTTCATCGTTTTTCATCTTACGTTTTTCGAATAATTAAAGTATAAATTTTAATAAATAGCTCAAAATTGTACATAATGATTAAAAAAAAATTTCGGATTTGAGTTTTTTTCGCTTCTTTGCATTTTCTGAGAACATTTACCGTAGTAATGTATATTTTTTTTTACACCATCATAAAGTAGAGATTTCAACGAACAAAAAGCCCACCGACTTTTTTAAAAAAGCAGATATTTTGACGTGAAAATTTTCGATTGAAAATTAGGGTGCTTTTTCGATCTTAAGTCAAAATAAGGTGAAAAAATAAATATTTTAAATCAAAAAAAATTACAGTGTGTTTGGGACATAAAAAGGTAAATTTTCACTAAATTTCGTAAAACAAAATTTTTTTGTAAAAGATAAAAATAAAAAACCAAAAACTTGGTTATTTGAATTTTTCACATAAATTTTGAGGTTATGTGAAAAAAGTGTGATACAAAAGTTGTAGATCTTTTTATTACCTACAACTTTGCTATTAAACTTTTTTCCATAGGACTTGTAGTTTTGCCGGAAATAGAGATAAACCGTTTTTTACCTTTAAAAACTCACCCCCTACCACTTCCCGACCTCAGATCGCCCGTAAATTATTTTTCCTTTCATTTTTGTTATATTCTCTTCCTTTTCCAATGGGTTTCATCCTACTATTATTTTTTTTCACTTTTTACTATTTTCAAAGGCTTCAGCCCTGGTCTAATTAGCAAAATTTGAAATTTTCTCAATCGACCAATCACAACTCAAGAAACAAAGGTACACGTGCTGATCACGCACATAATAATATGTCACTCTATCTTGAAAATGAATAGACCTTAAATAAATGTCGCAATATTATTATGCTTCTCTGTACAAAGCAATGGCCAATTCTTCTGTGCTCACAATTATCTATTTTATTTTATTTTTCTGTCAATCAACAAATTACCAAATAACAAAATAAAAGTTAAAAAATGTAGGATAACTAGCAAAATACTGAGTGATCTCGGTTATGATGACATTAAATTGTATCTAATTTAATATTTTTAAAAACATCGGTGTATAATAATGTTCTATTTTCATTGTAGTGGTAGTCATTAACTATGGACAAATTGAGATATTTGATGTTCAAAAGTGAATAAGACAATACAATAGCAAATTAATACCATGGTCTTATACCAAGCTGAATTATAATGATGATACGCCGCTTTATATTAAAAGTGATATAAACTACGCCAGTTATAAAACTATAAAAAATATACAAGTCGAACATTTTGTCTGTTACAATAAAAATATATGACCCTTCTATAATTTTTTTCTCCCCATGCATAGCTGTACCTTCAATATACATGTGTCTTGTCAGTGTTCGTAGGTGTGCGTGTATTTAGATATATGTGTGTATATTATTTTATTTCTACCGAATAAAATATTAAATTGGGCTGTAAATTTCGTGTTCATTAAGCTGGAACCGGGGACCTTATTCCCCGCATTATATATTTTATAGTACCTCAATCTTTCCTCCTCCATTTCTCTAATAATGAATAGTATTTTTTTAAATTTTATTTTGTTTTTTGTAAAGTTGGTGTAAAATGATAGTTATTGCATTAGATATTATGTCGGCTATGCATCAATATATGCATGTGAAAACGGTAGATAATTATTATTTTCGACTGCATATTTTCAGTTTTTTATTAATTATGATTTAGATATTTTAAAATAACATCTCTCAGCTCTATTTCTTAAAATGTCATTATTATTTTGTTTTATTTTGTTTTAATGTCTTTAATATTGGTTTTTGTAATTTCATTTTTCTCTCAAAATACCTACACTATTTTAGTTCAAATTGTCATAATTCAAAAGTACCTACTATAAGAACAAATTAATCAAAGCTGGGTATCTAGTATATTAAAAACAAACTTTAATAGCAAAACAGAATAATTTTTTCACCATTTGGAAACAAGGTATAGGATCAAGTCCAGACCCATTTAAAAATACCCCTTAAGGGTAGCTGTTGTATGTTGTTCTGTACGTTGCGTATAAAACGGGAGTTATAATATGAGAGAACAAAAAAAACAACTGAGAATGATCGATGTCAAACCCACATACTTTTTTTTTTTTTTTTGAAAACATGAACAAAGTAAATGTTAATTAATGTCCACTTCAGTCAGGCCTTCAACCAAGGATCTTTAGATCACGACCAAAATCAACTGTACGTTCGTTAGCTGATGGCGGTCGTGAAAGCTTACACATAATATACCTGAGTAATTTAATGCATATTTACTGAAATTAATTCGCTAATGATCTCAATTGTTGAGCGTCTACAATTTACAATTTTGCTACTGGCATTAAGTAATTAATTAATGCCAAAATATAACATAATTTATTCTGCGTTTTTAATGGTTAAACGCTCGAGCGCATATTTTATTTCCAATTCAAATATTAGCAGGTAGCACAAGTCAAAAGTAACGTGGAAAAATCATTTTGAAAGAGTCGAAGATATGAGACGATTATGTAAGCAAAGAATCATTAGTGTTAAATTCAACACAGTAGGAATACCGGTTGTTATAAAAAAATAATAATAAATCATAGAAAACTTCATAATATACGACCTTCTCATGTCAACATGCATGAAACATAATCAACATCTCTCTGATTTCTCAGGACCGGATTGAGAGTGTAGATAGTGGTTAAACCATACAATACATAATTATTGTGTACGAACAAATCACGTTAAGACACTGTGTGTGTACTACTCAGTCATCACACAGCTAGTAGTCGTTCCAACAAAATAATATCAAATAATTAAACAAAAAGTGGGCAAACCTAGATCCAGGCTGAAACCTAAAAAAATAAATGTGGAGGTACATCCTTTTTTCAGTGCAGTTTATTTTTTTTTTGTCGTACATTATCAAATACCTACCCAAACTTAAAGTGTAGTGTGACTGCACTAGCTGCGATTGGGTTAAGATAAAGTCTTTAAATCGACACTGAGCGAGCGAAGCCGCGGGTACAAGCTTGTTCCCTATAAAAGTGTTATTAAGATTGGAATTTGGAGAATTTAAATAAATATCACTAGAATCCAGTATCAACATTCAACAGGTTGCTTTTAATGGATATCTTCGAAATCGTATATAGGCACACGAACTAAAGTTGTTAATTTGATTCATTTAAATAAATCGTTTCGACCGAGTTTCGACTAATTCTCAAGAACAAGGAGTGTTGAAATATTAAAATGGTAGGTATTCTGAAATGTTTCATAGTAAAGCTCTCGATCCTTTATACATTTTTTCGTTAAATCAAAAAGATAACCAAGGTAAATTATACAAGTAACTTCGCAATGTGAATATTATTTAATATTTTTCAAATTTATTATTCTTAAAGCGAGTACCCAATTTAATAATAAACTATCGAAGTTCTGGCAATGTTGATATAAATTATTGTCTGCGTCAGAATAATACCTGAATATAAACAAAAATGCTATAACAGTTTTTCTCGACTCCCGTTTCGCTAACCATCTTAGCATCATCAGGAGATGATTAAAAGAGTCATCTCCATGATGATGTTAATACGGTTAACCAAATGTGCGTCGAGAAAAAAGTGTCAGTGTTTTGGTGTTTTGTGATGACTTTTTTAATATTCAGTGTCTTCAGACCAACGCAACGGTTCCATCCCTCACTCGTCAAGAAATTTATTGGAAATTGCAGAATAATAAATAAAAATTAGTTTTTCTTTAATTTTAAAAAAGTTACAGATCTATCACTCATTTATTGTTGTTTCTATTTTTTTTTTTTTTTATTTCAAAACAAAACAAAATGTGCTTCGACTACTATGGTCATTAGCACTGCTGCCGAATGGCATCGTTTCTATTTTTGAATTTATTAATAATGAATATCTACGGTACTTACATAGCAAAATTTTTTGAAAACTTTTATATCACATCTATACAAAAATGAATCCCTTTAACTAAACAATTCTTTCACTGCGGCTCTGCGTGTGTATATTACTTTAAAAGATGTCATTTTCCCATAATTCAAAGTAAAGTATCATGTGGAAGACATTGTTTACGTAAAAATACAACATACAATTTTTCGAACAGTGTAAGAAAAAAACAAGTCGTTTTCCTTAAATTGTGTCACACCACAGATAATAAGTAGAAAAAAAAACATCGACATAAAAACAATTGCCATGCAGGTAGGTACGCTTGCGCTATTATTATAGAAATTCAACTGTTTTATAATAATAATAGCCCACAATACTCAACTGTTCTTCTCTGTCAAACTATGCAGGTATGTGTGTAACGTGACGTTCTGATGTTTTCCGTGATGCTCAATTGTTGTTTTTTGAACAATGCCGCGGAATTGTAAATTCACACTGTACACTGACATTATTTCAACGCTTTTAAATAACCTGTACATAAAAAAACAATCTAAAAGTATGTTTCTTTTAACAGATCTTATTAAGCAAGGTTGCCGTTAAAATATCCAAAGAAAACCCCCAATCAACATAAGTTGCCTGAAAAAAATGTTAAATTACAATAACTTCCAATGGGAAGTTAATAAACTCTATTTATTTTAAGTCGGTTAAAAATACATTTCAATATCCATAAATCTATAAACAAATTAAAAATTTAATTCTCACAATTATAATTATAATGTAGGGCTTAAGAATAGCCGAGCGTGTAGTGATGCCGTTGTTTATATGACATTGCTATGGTTCCTCTATTACAAGCCCGAGTGCTGGTAAAAGTGTCAATTGGATTTTCAATTTATTACTAAAAAAATAATAAATTGAAAATATGAATTAGGGCTACGCCCAAATAACCTTAGCTGTTGCTCATGGCCTTAAAAAAAGAAATGATAATAATATACATTTTGTAATACGTATATTATGTATAAACAGCTTAAAAACAAGGACGCCGGAACCAGGGGGGCAGGTTGTCCCCCCCCAATTTGCATTGAGAGCAAGAGTATCGTTTGACACCCCCCTCTCCCCAACAAGCCAATACACTACAAGAACGATTGATTTACGTGCTTATTGTTTTTTTCTGATTGCCTATTATGTTGAAAAATAAAACGCACTGAGTATAAGCTCTTTAAGTATAAGCTCTCCAATCCAAACACTTCGGGCGGCCCTGCTTAAAAACTATCATGTAGGTATAGGTAACAAACACATTTCAAAAGGAGGTGTTCCGCTAGATTTTCACACAAATACTTCTGCCGATCTGCGATTTTTTGGACATTTGGTTGGCTATTTTAGAGTAATTTTATAAAAGTCTAGATACTCTGCATCATCAATATACATCATCATTTGCTTAAATGTTTTTTTTTATTTTCAGAATAGGCACTCTGTATGTTGATACAACATAGATTTTAGACGATAACATTGAACTGTTCAAGCAGTTTAGTCCAGAAAGGTACCAAAACGTTCGTCAGTTAGTACCTTTCTGAAATAAACGGATTATTCTTATAAAAAAATTTAATGCATTAAAGTTACGGAGAATAGTTCCTTTTAGCACCAAACGATGTGCTATTCTTAAACAACAAGAAAATATAAAAAACTCAAAATGCCGAAAAAGGTCACTTAATCCCTTTCTGAAATAAACTTTTCAATTGGTGTTCTTGGAGGATCCAAACCGTCACTGTTGGCAAATATAAAAGCTATCCCGGCATGTAACTAGTCTGCCGCATGCAAAAATCCATTCTTATTGGGTTGCTCTGTGTACTCCGTGCGCACGATCCAAGCTCACTGTAATCGACCATTTTATGGTTTGAGAAATTGAGACGCAGTTATAGTTACAACTTACTTGTATGACGGTGACAAACTCGAAGTCTTTAAGGAATTCTCCCTTCTTATAATAATTGATGATCGTATAGAATAATGTAAAAAAAATCTTATGGTTATATGAATGACTATAATGAAAATCCCTATTGCCGAAACGCCTGTAATTCGAATTCGAAAAAAATCTGTTTGTAGTACCGTAGAACCCTGACTATCGATACTTTACTAGTTCAGAAACTTAGATTCATAGAAAGGATACTGAATGTCCGCTATTGTTTGAATTTATTAAAACCTCTAAGGAAAAGAGTTTCTTATCACGAAGCGGAACTGCTCCCAGGATAGGTAGAGATGTTCGTGACAGGCTTTGCTGCGCCCCAGTACTTATACTGTCCTCCGCTGTCGTCTCGGCTCACCAAGGCCCCGAAGGAAGAGTGTTTCTCACCGTGTGACATCTTACAAAGATAGATGCATGTAACTTCCGCTTCTGCTTGCCTTGTGTCGGTCACACTACGTTGCTCGCAGCTCTTACGTACTTATGAAGTACTTACCTACCTATATTACTGTTAGACGAGAAGCCCACTGTCAGATTTCCTATATTTATCGAATACACAAACAAATTTGTCTGTTTGAGTTAGCAGACAAATAGGGAGCCACAATTATTATTATTTTTATTCTGCCGGATCGTGGGATACTGATGCCACTTCCGGTCATTTTTTGGATTGTCTTCTTATGTCATCGACTACACAAATAAAATTGACGTCAGAATGTCGGTATCAACGATAACTTTCATATCATCATGGGATACCAGAGTGCATACTGCCGCAACCGCTTGGCAGCCCTAATTTTTCAATTTCCGGCAGAAGAAAAATAATAATTGTGGTTGCCTGTCCCAATGCTAACTTACACAGACAAATTTGTCTGTGTATTCGATATATAGGAAATTCGCCGGTCGGCTCTAGGACAAGAACCTACATAAAGTTATTATGTTCGTATTATGTATATGCATTAATGAAACGGGCTGCTGTATTGCAATAGGTACATTTTTCTCCAAAATTTTTATTTACTTTTCACAATTTATATTTGTGACGAAATAATGTAACATTTCGTATCTTTACACCAAAGGTTCCACCATTTTTTATTGGTAATTTATATTTGTATTGTTTAATGTAGTATTTCTCAAACTATAATGACACAAGTACGACTAGTGGTACGTAAAGGATTTCAAGTAGCGTTGCAAACTAAAAATCTTTATGGTTCAGTTTGTCGTTAATCATCTATAAAAAGTCAATTTCAATATATAATCTAAATTTTCTGATTATCTACAATAAAACTATATTTATTCCTATAGTTGTATCTAAAGCTGAATCCAAATAGATAAATTATTTTACCGCGAGTGTACGCCGACAGGATCAGGGTCCCGAAAGTGATATATAAAAGGGTGATGTTCGGAGATCACTCCTTTAAATGTAGAGTATTTTCATAAATAGAAGCCATCGTTGCCGAACTTCGACGTTGCTTATAACTGATTATTATAAAAATATTGGTACGTTTCATATTAATTTCGTCTGAATATTTATAAGTAAACGGTATTTTCATTTGTTTTTAATTTTTAAATAATACCTTATACTATGTCTTTATACAATGCCCAGAAAATATAAATTTCGTTTGTTAAACTAGCAAAAATGTCATATTAAAGAAAGATACTTTAAAATGTTAAAACATTCTAATTTTAATTATTAAATTCTCTAAAACTACACTTTCTTTAAACTGCAAAAATATCAAAACATTGCATGTTGTTTTTATGACATAATTTAAATTAATATTTTTATCTTGGAACGAATATGATTGATCCACCTTAAAGTCGATGAAAAAAGTAGATACACGACAGCCTGTATAAATTATACACCACTGTCGTAACTGATCTGAATATATATATATATTTATTTATTTGTGTCATTCTGTACAAATATGTTAATTATAGTATCTGAATAAATCGAACAAGTTTTTAGATTCTTTTTTGCTAACACAGCAGTTTTCTATATATTGAAAAAAATAACTCATGCTATGTTATTTTTATTTCATTTTTGATGATAGTAGGTATTGCGAGATATAGATCAAAATTTTAGGCGTGTCAACTGCGCAGTTATTTGCGCTTGAACACAAAATATATGGAGTACAAATTAACATGGAATTGGCAGCACTTTCAAAGCTCTTTTAATTACTATAGAAGATAGCGGCTCGTGTAGATATAAATCTGTGGCCAAAAGGCAAAACCTTTTACGTCGATCTTCTGGTAAATTCTATATTTTTCTATATTATGTTGTGTAACATAATGGTGTGCTTATTGGTCAAGTTCTAGAACGTTCTAAAACTTTTCGGACAATTTTGATTGGATAGATAGATTATAGACGCTCAACAGCTGTGGTCATCAGCGTCTATGATATAATGAAAATATATCAAAACAAAATAAAACAAAACAATAAACGTACCACAATATTATTGTATATGAAGTTCTATATAAGTGTAGTTCTGAAAGTACTAACTCTAGACCTGGAATTGCTAGAACCACGTTCACATAGTTCGAAGAGTCCAAAAATTTGACCAAGAAACACGCAGTTATAACAGTTCGGAGAGTTCTGTAATGCTAACAAAAGCTTTAATAGAACTGATAGAACCTGTTCATAATCCTCAGAACTGCACCAACAAACACGCCTATAATATGAAACCTTTTCATCTTTATGACGGTTCTTGTCCTTTCTTTATAGTACCACTTACTAAAGAAGAATATTGCTAACGAGGACAATTTTACCAAAAATGATTGTTACTTGATTATCAAGATTTTCGTACTTTTATTAGTACTTTAGAGAGCCCATGAGGAAGTACTAATAAAAGTACGAAACGTTGACAAATAACAGTCATTTTTGATAAAATCGTCCACGTTCCCAATATTCTTCCTTACTAACGTTTCATCTCTGCGCTAATTTTAAATTTAATCAGGATTTTGAAACTGCTTATTTTTCGTATAGTGGGCATATGGGTTACCCAGATTCGATTTTTCGCAGTAACGAAAGCATCGTTGAACACCTGTAGCGAGGTACCTTCCTACCACACGCAAACGCAAAGCATTGCGAACACTGAAATTCATTCATCAACGTACCTACATTTGAATCTAAATAAACTTGAAATAGTGGCGTTCCCCTAAGGGAAGTCCGCGATTCTTTTAAGTGATAGGAAGATATATTGAGGCATACGATAGACGATGCGGTCTCTTTTCATTGCAGAAAAAAATGAACAACTGGCCACCCATCCACCGAAGGACTAAACTAATCATTAATGTTACCAAAAACTCAGCATGAGCAGTTTTGCCTTTTGACCACAAATATGTAAGTAAATAAGAAATATAATTACTGACTTTCATTTTTTTTTTCAATTTAAATATGCACTTAAGTAATAAGTAGCAAACGAAATCTATATGCATGAAACTTCATGCATAGTTCTAATTTATATTCAGTTTTAAATCACGCAAGAAAACTAATCTATGTGCAAAAAGTCACATTCTTATTCATTTTTTAAGTTCAATGTTAAAATTAAAATACATAATAATTCAATAATTTATTCCATCAAAAACTTGAAGTGTGGAATATTCGAAAAGCTATTGCTTTCCAAAATTTCTAAGTGGTGTTTAAATAATATTGCAAAGACCTTCATGACTTTTGATACAGGTATAACGCAATATGAAGTTGCTGAGTAAATTGGAAATTAAACAAGCCGTGAGGTGGGTCGTTTATTAGGACTAAAGTGCGACCCTTGAGGTCCACACGACGAACTTCCCAGTTTGATAAATATTTAATAATAATAATTAAATTAGATATTACACAGAAAAGTAATCATTTTAATCATTAAAACATCAATAATTAAAAAAAAAAAAAAAAAAAAAAACGGCTGAACCGATTTTTATAAAATTTATGTCGGATCACAATGACGTTAACACGCCTCGATTGACACCCTTACGAAGTCGATATAATTTTTTATTCGCGAGATATTGTGTAAAATCTACTTTTTTGGAGGTTATTTGGTTAAGAAAAAAGAACGGCTGAACCGATTTTAAAAAAATTCCTTTCAGATCATATTTACGTTAATACGCGTCGATTGGCACCCCAACGTAGTCGATATCATTTTTCGTTCTCGAGATTTCGTCTTAGAAAGAAATGGACACATACATACGTACGTACGTACGTACGTACGTACATACGTACACACACACACACACACACACACAGACATCTTTCTAAAAGTAGTGTAAAAATAGTGTAGTGACCTTGAAACATAAAAATTTTTTTTCCTTTTTGATTTCGATTTTCGGACCCATTACAATAACTTCCAATGGGAAGTTAAAAAATTCCTTTCAGATCATATATACGTTAATACGCGTCGATTGGCACCCCAACGTAGTCGATATCATTTTTCGTTCTCGAGATTTCGTCTTAGAAAGAAATGGACACATACATACGTACGTACGTACGTACGTACGTACGTACATACGTACACACACACACACACACACACAGACATCTTTCTAAAAGTAGTGTAAAAATAGTGTAGTGACCTTGAAACATAAAATTTTTTTTTCCTTTTTGATTTCGATTTTCGGACCCATTACAATAACTTCCAATGGGAAGTTAATGAGTATTCAGACGCTAATGGCCTTAATTGTCGGGCGTCTATAATTTAAAGTAAATGAGAAAAGAATGTTACGGGTCGAGTTTATATTAAATGAAATAAATCCGGGGTAAAGTGCTCATTAATCACTACACGTATAGAGTATAGACATAGTTAATGCGTATTTTAGATGTTTCTGCGTTGACTGGTTTTACCCATCACATGCACAAATATAAAAAAAACTCGGGTCGCAGTGCCAAACCCTGCCGACAATATAGTGTATTTGCTAATACAGGCCTTGTGGCTTTAATACGTGAACTTAAGTTTGTTTTTGGACAAAATAAAAAATTTAACCCCCTAATACATCCCTTAAAATAATATTTTTTTCTTAATTTCAATATTATTATCAATGCAACCTCTGTACCACATTAAATACACCCTTCCATAAGTAAATCCGTATCAACAAACTAGTGTTTTCATAAAATTTGAAAGTCCGGTCCTGTCGGGCCGATTTTATTAAAATTTTAGCAGCACGTTTTAATCTTTACTAAAGAGTTAAATTTCAATTTTGAAACGATTCTGACAAATTTTTCGGTATTTTTGGGCCCAAAAACTTTTTGGAACCCCTAAATACAACCCTGAAAATGGTCCGATCGGGCCCATTTTAAATAGGCTTCTTGCGGTGATGGGTCCCAATATGTGTACCAAATTTCGTTTCAATCGATTAAGTCTGTCGAGAGTTATCGTGTACACACATATATATATATATAAATATATATATAAATAAATATATATATATATATATATATATATATATATACATATATATATAAACATTTTCAAAAATGGTGCCAAATTGTTCAGGAGGCTATGAAATGTCGAGAAATTTTGGTCCGACCCCTAGGTCCCGCCATCCGACCGACGCCAATAGTGTATTTGCCATATTATGGCAAATACACTAACAATAAAGGTTTGTTAATGTGGATTAATGCGTGTTTAACGGTGAACTTTATTTAAAACGAACAAACCATACTGTATTTTATTAAACTGATCGTACTTTTCAGAAATAATGTTTTTTTTTTTTATTTAGCACACTCAAGTCACATTATATTTTTAGAAAATTGTGGCTGACATATACCACGACTTACACTAATTCAACTGAGTAAGTCATTAATAAATAACGTTGCATTATAGGTACGTCGTTTCCAAAATTTCCAAAAGAAAAAACAAATTTGTTTTTTTCAATACTCTGTATCATTTTGCCCTGATTTTAGCTCAGGAAGTACTAATTACGCCACGTGTTTGCGAAAGACCTTGTATATATCTGTAATTGTCTTGCGATTGATTAGTTAAGCAAAAATCAACTAAAAAATTGTATGAACTTGCGACTTCAAAACTGTTAATAGTTCTCATTCTGTAACCATAAATTTATTATAAATAAGTGTTGTATTAAAACAAATTAAAATGGAAATATAAATAACACTACTTCATAGAAATTTGAATCGATAAGTAAGTCTGTGCTTAATAAATTCCTTTGATGATCAATAAATCCATTAACTATGTACTGAAAGCTCCTTACATTTATATACTGGTACCTCCAAAGTACAAAGTGAACTGGTACATGGGGGATTCCTCTAAATCCGTTTGGGAATGATGAGGGAAAAAAAGTTTGTGACGTCCAGCGGAAGCTTTCAGACTGCGTATAGCAGGGATATTTACTACGTACAATCAGAAAAATAAGCAGGAGGTTCACGTCTAAAAAACAGACAGTGTGAGGTCACGTCTGTGACGTATATATGACCAGAGTTGTACAGAATCTTTGATTTCTTAGTAATCGTCGTACCAAACCAACATGCTACAATATGCCGATTTCTGAGAAAATTGCCTTTTTTTTTAATCACTAATTACCACAAAACTGCAATTATTTCTCAAGAAAACCAAAATAGAAGTAAAACTGTGCATGCTAAGAATTAACGACTGTATAACAGATCTTTTAAGTTTTTGAAGTTATACTTCTTTTGGCGCGTTATGAAAAAATGATGAGAGTGAATTTTTACAATGCACGCGCATCGCGTCACGAAAATTTAACAGGATGAAGTTGCAGCATTAATGATTTCCATAGTTACCATATAAATAAATTCACTCCAGTCCTTTTATTATTTTATATTTCAATAAATTATTTACATGCAAATTAAAAATTAGTTCTTAATCATGCCAAAGGGGTATAACTTCTAACGCGCGTACAAAGTACATGCATCCATTTTTTTTAATTTAAAATAGGTTTCATAGATCATTCGCATTTATGAAAATCGTTTTTGTTTTACTACTTGCAAAGTGATTAATTTAAATAATTAATTAAAATCATTGAAATCACCTTGTTATTTGTTAGATAGGTTTTTCTGTCATCAGATCATTAATTAATAAAAACCACCTGACTCTATGACATGCGCGTTACGTCATCATACATTGTGTTAACAGAATAATAAAATATGCAATTATTTTACTTTAAAAATTAACCGAAACAAATTTGTCTAATCGACCCAATAAATTAAAATATAAACACACAAATATTGTTCAAGACAAGCAGCTACAAAATTATAGTGAAAGACACAATATATTGTATACAGAAGAATAGTAATGTTAACAATGTATCATATATACGATGACACAAAATGTGTCATCAATCGCCATTAACCTTTTGAAAACGTTTTTGAAAATTCTATTTGTGTTTTGTTTTAGCATTGGAACCTAGAGGTTCATTTTTAAAATAAACAATGTTATGTCAACATTTTCGGCTGTACCTAAATCAATGCATAAAATAGTTAATAATTAAATAGTGAGCATGTAATTTATATATTTTTTTAAATATTGTGCAAATCTAATGGACTTCTTAGCGCGGAGCCATGTTTCCAATTCCCTCGAACATACCTAAAACTGACCTTGATTGCATTTGCGTTTTTCTTATATTTGATAAGCCATGACACTGTTCACATATTTTGTCTTTAATAACAGTTGACAAACGACAGGCGAAGGTCAAAAATTAATAAGGTTTGTAAAGTTTCCTTTTTTATTTAAAAGAAGATAGTTTAAAATCACACACTTACCGATAAGTGCCAATACAGAACCTTAAATGTTATATTTAAACTACAATAATAATGTATGTCGCTTTAGTCATTTAGTGTAAAGATTAATAAAAAAAATTTCAAACTTATTTTTTCTCTTAAGTATGCTTACTGCTACAGTGGGAGTTTGGCCGATTCACCTCGTCGCGCCGGACCCCGCCTAACCCGGGGCTCCAAGGCTAAAACCCTGTCAGTCCTACCTTTAGGGGGGGGGGGCATGACTACACTATCTTTAATAATGAGTTAACATTATGCATAAATCCAAAATACAAATTATTGGAGGTTTTTTTGTGACTGAATTACAACTTACCATTTAAAATTGTAGCTCAAATATTTAATATTTTGTACCACTAAGTAAGATATAAACACACAATATAATAATAATATACTATTTTGTTGATTCATCATTCATTATACAGTATGTACTACAAATTTCAACAAATTACATAAAATATTTGTTTCTTTGACATTTTTTCGCAAAATCAAAAATATTTTTTTTCCTTTTATAAACTCAGTCCGGGGATATACTGTACCTAAATATTTTTCAATCATTCAATGACAGTATTTACTAAACGCCAAAATAATAAACGCGCGGTTGGAACGTTAAAGGGAGCTTACTACATCTGCAAACGACTTTGTATGCTCCAAAATTAAATTACTTACATATAGCATTTGAAAAAATCTAATCAATGACACCTAAGAGGCTTAGATGATTTTTTTTATGACTTCTCTTATACTATGGATTGGGGAGGTGGTTTAAATTTTTTTCACATTTTTTTTACAATATTATAATTATTAATTATAAATTCGAGCGAACGAGTATAACAATTGTGTTAACGTAGACCACCAACAGCTAAGGTTATTTGGGTCTAGCACCAATTCATATTTTCAATTCATTATTTTTTTTTAATAATAAATTGAAAATCCAATTGACACTTTTACCAGCTCTCGGGCTAGAACCCGAGAACTGAGGACTTGTAATAAAGGAACCATAGCAACGCCATGTGAACAACAGCACTGCTACACGCTCGGCCATTCTGAAGCCCAACGTGGATATTAATTAATTATAAATTCGAGTGAACGAGCGAAACGTGTGCGCCCGGGCGACCCGATAAGTAATTCCAGACCTAAGAATAGTCTTTTGCAGGTACCTATAATAAGTACGCACCCATATATGCTTCCTGTCGAGACAATTCTGTTCTTTTAACAAATGATGAGTTTTATTAATATTATTTGCCAACAGGTTGAGAAGTAGCTATAAATCAAGACGTCATGTTTTAAATTGAGGTTAATACATTTCCTGCATGTCTCTTGATATTTGCAGAGCATCCGGTATATTTATACAGGCAAAGCATGCAACACAAAAGAGAATCATTAGCAACCTTGGACATTAGTTTTACGTCAAATGTTCACTAATGTTTTCTAGTTGCTGGCATGTGTTTATTTGTATGTGTTTGTATAAAAAGAAGGAAAAAAAACACGGAGGACGACTGTTGCTTAAAGGTTCGTCGTCTATGTTAGCGTTCAAGTCTCCGTAGAATTTCTCACCGCCCGAGGATAATAAATGTGTATAGCGCATGCACGACTGTGTCGTTGCGCTGACAACACAGCACAACGCTGTCAGATCAGTTTCGCAAAACATTTCAACTACTTACTATTATTCCAAACCAGCCCATCACGCGCCCGCAAATACTTTTAAATAATTTTTTTTTAATAAATATTTGTAGAAAATTAACATACTCATGCGTGCGCTTACTAATAGTCGGTAACATAAACGTTTGTTTGCAATTTGTTAAGTTACCAAATGCCAAAGCATTATATAAGCTTCGATATCAGTGTATTTTATACATACAGGGTGTTTCCTAAAAATCGCCTCAAGCCGTTAATTATTGTCCTATTTCAATAAACAAAAAACTAAATGAAATCATTCTAGAATACAATGATGAAGTTTTCGTTCGAAAAAATTAATAAAATATTTATAGATTAACGTATGTGTAACAAATAGGTAATTATAATTTTAAAAAATGCGACGTTCTTGAAATGGGCCGCCACGGCACTTTTCAAGAATATACAAATGGCAAAGAAAACACAAAAATTAGAAAGATAAATTGTCCAACTGATTGAAAATTTTGATATTGAGTTTCTTATAAAATTTCCACATTAAGGTATGTGCAGTGAAAAATATTATAAAAAATCCTATTTAATGTTGATAAACATTTTATTAATTTTTTCGAACGATTATTGCAATAAAGTCAACTTGTAATCAGAAAAAAATTCTCTATCAGACTAAATAAAAAAATTAAAATTAGGACCTTTTGTAGTATATTATCTAGAATGAGTCCATTTATTTTTTTTGTTTAATGAAACTGAACAATATAAATAAAAGAATAATGGCTTGAGGCGTTTTTTATGAAACACCCTGTATATTACAGTAGATGTCACTAATACACTGTAAAAGCGAGCTATGACTAAACATGACTGTAATAGTTTTTACCCGCGATTTCGCATACGTTAATGTCGGTTTTGACAGAAATCTTATCTTATCTGATCGTATATCTATATCGATGGCATCTAGTTGACAACCTTGAAAGTAAATATCTAAGCATTACATATATAATATGTTCGACATTTAACAGCCACTCACTGAAGTATATTATTGCTTTAGTCAAAGGCTTCTAGATGTTTGGGATAATTTTCCCACGGCTTCCGTCACGTTAATATTGTTTTTAAATTTTACCTCACTTACCTCAATCGTAGCTGGATAAAAAGTAGCTTATATTCTAAGTTTGGGCAGCAGTAGAAAGTAGGTATACTGCACAGTTTCGTTAAAATCTGCCCCCGCCATTTTTGCGTGATGCTGGTACTTACGAACAGACAGACAGAAAGAAAAATTCTGGGAACACGTTTTGAGATCCAGCTATATCATACCAAGTCCAGAAACCCAAAAAAACCCCACATGTAAACAAAATTACAGATGAAGATATACCAATCGCTATGTTCCAACCTGCTATAAATGGATTGTTTTGAAACGGTAACGAAACTGTTTTTATCGGTTTTGTGCGCATGCGTCAACCTTGCACAGTCCTGTGACGGTACAAACGTAGATATTGGTTGGAACGCTTTTGTGACCGTTTTGTGCATCAAATCATGGCCTCCATGACTATGCATATGATCAAAATATATCAATTGTCATTTGTCAAATGTAAATTCTTAATTTCAGGCATTTTTTGTTGTTAAAAACGTTTTGAAAATGAAATTACCCGAATATAAATATAATTAAATTTTATTAACTAAGAATTCAAATATAAATATTTAAATTATTAATTTTGCAAAAACAAACAAAGATAAAACAAACCTCAAATGAAGAATAAATAGATATTTGTACAGAGACGAGACAAAACAAAAATAAAACAAATTACAAATGAATAAACAACTGTCCCAAGTTGGTATTGAACAGAGACAAACGTAACAAAGTGCTTAATGGGCATGTCACTTTTACAGTTTCATTTTGGTTTCATGTCTAGACCATGTACTGAAATGATTGTTTGGAAACCATTCACAAACTATCACAAATTCGGTTGGAACGCTTTAAGAATCGTTCACAAACGATCACAAGTTCGGTTGGAACGCATTCTATCCACTGCGCATGAGCGTGACGGTAATGTTTTCAAAGTGGTTGGAACAAAGCTTATATTATACCTATCTTTACAATTTTTTTTATATTAGTATCTATCTATTGGTACTTAACGCTCAGAAGGGCCTCGGAAAATGCGCTTTGAATTTTTAACGTTTCGTCTATTTTCAGTTCAGAAGAAGAAGCTCACAAACAAAAAAAAAACGGTCAAATGCAAGTAGAGCCCGTGTCACGAGGGTGTCGTGCCGTTACAACAATTTAATTAGTGGTAAGCTGTGTTTATGTTAAAAAATAGAAAGCACAGTGCAAACTCGAACCTCACGATTGACAGGTATAAATAATATAAAAACAAGGGAGTTTTTATGGACGGCTATTGAAAAAATGACTAAATCAAACGATTGTTTGTTTTTCCTTTAATTAGGTCCACATCTTATTCACATAACAATTAAGTGGTAAAAATATATCAGACAGCAAGGCTGTGGATGTCCTAATTTGTTGGCTAGATCTAAGAAAAAATCAAAGCCACTGTCGGTACTTGAACCCGAAACTCCCAGACTTCGGCTGGATGAGTTAGCAGTTACTCTACAGCGCCCGAGAGTAGAATTTGATCCTACCTTAAATATAGCAATTTCGACGTTGAACACGCATTACATGTAAATGTACTCGCATGTAGTGCGTTTTCAACGTCAAAATTGCTATATTTAAGAAGGGATCAAACTACTCTCGGGCGCTGTAGAGTAACTGCCAACTCATCCAGCCAGAGATTAGGAGTTTTGGGTTCAAGTCCCGACAGTGGCTTTGATTTTTTCTTAGATTTAGCCAACCAATCAAGACAGCCGCAAATAATCATCGCGTACGATGACGCCACTAGTTATTTGGTTTGATGCCAACAGAAATAATTTAGTTTATAATCATAGTGTACGATGACGTCACTTCCACTTGTCAGTATAAAAAACATTAATTTATTAAAATTAATTGATTATTTAATAATTAATATTTTCCAGCATTCATGCCATAAGAACACACAATCGGTGAAAATTTCAACTAGCTATCTCTTACTGTTTGTGAGATAGAGCCCTGTGACAGACGGACGGGCAGACATCGTAGGCAGGGTAATAGCTGGTTCCATACGAAGGTACAGAACCGTAAAAATACAAAAGGTCTCAAACGTTATTAAATCACTTTAACAGTTGACGAACTATACGATATTTATGTTCCTAATTAAAAAATTATCAGATTCCAATTTAATCAGGCATTAAAATCACCATGAAAAATATTATATGCCTATTACATACTATAAAAATATGTAAATGTTTGCATTGTATTAGTGTACTAAAAAATATTTATTAGAAGATTACTTTGCTATTTTTAAAAGCACAAATCAGGATGACTGACATTTTTAAACAATTAAATTTTAATTTTCCATTGCATAGAGATCAACGAATTTTTTTTTAAATTCATGTTTTGCTTAAATATTGAACATGCATTTCACAGTAAGAAACGGTAATAATAAATTACAGCAACAAACTGCTCTCTATTTTTAGTTTTTACAATGTTATTTTTTCTAAAATATTTCGTTAGCTGCACTTCAACGGCTAGTAATTTTTACTTACCTCATGTCATTTATTCTTCAACAATTCTCAATAATTTTAAATGAATATTATCTTAAGAGAAGACACCGGTAATAATTAATTTACAATAATTAATAGACGACCAGACAGACACAATTTGATTATAATTAAAAAATTCGACAATTCAGCCAATAGACACGTAACACAGATTAAAATTAATTTGCTTAGTATATTATATTTTTAGCTACTTAGTTTCTAGCTTAAAGCATTCAATCATCAAATAGTTAACTGGCAAAATTATTCAAAAAAAAAAAAAATTAATAAACAAAATTCTACTTTATAACATAAATATTTTTAGTGTTTGTTAAACAATTAATAAAATAAATTTTACACATCACAAAAACAATTAAAACAAGCCGTGAGGTGGGTCGTTTATTAGGACTAAAGTGCGACCCTTGAGGTCCACACGACGAACTTCCCAGTTTGATAATTTAATATTTAATAATAATAATTAAATTAGATATTACACAGAAAAGTAATCATTTTAATCATTAAAACATAATTATTATTTATTTTTAACAATAATTAAAAAAAAAACGGCTTGAACCGATTTTTATAAAGTTTATGTCGGATCAAAAAGACGTTAACACGCCTCGATTGACACCCTTACGAAGTCGATATAATTTTTTATTCGCGAGATATTGTGTAAAATCTACTTTTTGGAGGTTATTTGGTTAAGAAAAAAGAACGGCTGAACCGATTTTGAAAAAATTTCTTTCAGATCATATTTACGTTAATACGCGCGTCGATTGGCACCCTAACGTAGTCGATATCATTTTTCATTCTCGAGATTTCGTCTTAGAAAGAAATGGACACATACGTACATAAGTACACAAACACCCACACACACACACACAGAGAGAGAGAGAGACATCTTTCTAAAAATAGTGTAAAAATAGTGTGGTGACCTTGAAACATAAAAATTTGTTATACATTTTGATTTCGATTTTCGGACCCATTACAATAACTTCCAATGGGAAGTTAAAAAAATGTTAATATGTATTTTTAATTATATGACATATTTTACTTTTACTGTTGACGGCATTTGAGCTCTGAAGATGTAAACATATTTTACGAAACGTTAGCCAATAAATGCATTAAAACAGTAATTGCTTCTTACTTGGATCCTTAAGCCACATTTGAGTCATTTTATCTTTAATATCATCAGGATCACCACATTTTGTTTTTAATTAAAATAGATTCATAACATTTTTAGCTAATATTGCACACATATTTCCATAAGTTCCATGTGAGTTTTTAACCGACTTCAAAAAAGGAGGAGGTTCTTAATTCGATCAGTATGTATTTTTTTTTCTACAAAAAGTGGAATTTCACGTTGATGACTTTACGACCCATACGATGTTCGTAAACAGTTAAATATGGAAATGTCGACAGAATTAAAATAAGTAGATGTGACGATGATAAAATAATAATAGTTTTTTATTACGACATGACATAATAAAAGATGAACTCAGTGTGCAGTAGATCAACGGGTAGATTACAGGTAAATATACGAGTCGTTCACTTACGCAAATAATAAATAAATTTAGGAACCTCTGGTGTAGTGTAGAAGCAGGTAGATCGCAGAGATTGTTGGAAACGATTGCAATAGTAAATGTAAAAAATAAACGTCTGTGCTGTACGGCTATTTTAAGTGTGAAATTTGTCAACAAAGCGTTTAAATTTAAACGGATAATAGAAATAGTGCAAATAAATTATTTATAAATATTATAGATCGATACCAGTGTAATTTTGGAACACGTTCTTGCATTTTATGACATTATCAGGGCTAATGGAAATAACGATTTATTTAATCATTTAACAAAATCAAATTTCTATTTTTAATCACTCTCGATAGATGCAAGAGTATTTCAACATATATTTCTCATACCCAATGCTAGACTATCGTAAGTCAAACCTTTTGTTTTTCGGAAATTAAAATACCTAACAAAATTGCAAATAAAGAAAGTCGAAATTGAGTCTAGTCTTGTTAAGCGAATAATCAAAACAAATCATTAAAAAATATCCATCTGAAAGCCCTATGACAAACGATTACTAGAACAGCCATCATTCGTTCATTTCGACTTATTCACATTCCCGACAAATTCGTCTTCTTTATAGTATTGAACGAGATGTGACGTTTGGTTCCGAAATAACGACGCGACGTGTAAAGTCGCCTGTAGTGCTATTTGTCTTCAAACAGTGCAAAAATTATTGTTTGTTATAAATTTATGACTTATTAACAACATAATATATAACTATTTGTTACTAAACGCACCGTAATTAATAAATCACGTAGATATAAACATACATTATTAATCTGCTAATGAATGGTCGTCAATGATCATTAAAGTCCAATAAATCAACGCTAATCACCAAATGGTCAATTATTATTTGATGAAAATT
The DNA here is from genome assembly GCA_039654895.1 of Mongoloraphidia duomilia. Classification (NCBI taxonomy): domain Eukaryota; kingdom Metazoa; phylum Arthropoda; class Insecta; order Raphidioptera; family Raphidiidae; genus Mongoloraphidia; species Mongoloraphidia duomilia. The sequence continues at coordinate 21,646,421 of CM077521.1, read as the reverse complement.
CACATTTGTTCTATCAATAATTCAAATCTGACATAAGAACGTTAGTTTCAATAACAAACATAGAAAACGACAGTTAAACTACCGCATTCTAAACAAAATAATACAAAAACATGTTGCAAATTTTTTGATCGTTGTGAAATTACTATGCCTGAAGGTTTTATTTTCGATGAAAAAAGAAGATACCTACCTTGAATAAAGTAAATACGAGATCAATGGTGAGGTACAGCAACGGCAGTGATTTAATATGGCAATGGATAAATAGGAAATAACGCAAATTTAAAATTATGGACGGATTTAAAGCCCACTCCAAAATACCAAAATAGCGTCCAGTCCATCCTAACTCAAGATGTGAGAACAACACTACCGTCTACCATGTTTAGCAAGTGATCGTGGACTTATACCCCCCCCCCCCCTCTCAACAAAAGCGTTCCCCGTCTTTGGGACGGAATATAGCGGTGAGTCGGGCCTTAACTAAAAAAATTAAATGAAATTAACTGTCGTTCTGGTAGTATATAAAGTAGAGATCCTCGTTGACGCATAGGATCTACGAGTATATGGTATAAAAAGTTTTCGATAGGAGGCACTTAATTTCCTAAAACTGCTGCTGACCTATTTAATAATTAATAATTATGACTATAAAAACAAAACATGACGACACCGGATCATTGTCGTAAAGTTTTCTTGATTGTTATAAAATTTTAACGATTCAATACACAAAACTTACGGTCCACGAAGCTAGAATTGTTACAGATATTTTAGAAATATTTAACGATGTCTGGGTTATAAAACCTTTTTTTGGTTAATGCATGTCTTATTTTCTTCTATATTTATCTCTGTTTAGCCGCTAATGACCTCTGTTGTCGAGCGTCTATAATCTACAATTCATTCATTCTTATCTCTGTTTATGCTATGTTTTCGGGTAGGTACCTACGATGTAATATCATAGCTGTTAATATCCGAATTACATTTATCATCAAAGACGTTTTACATTAATTTCGATACTAAAAAAACACATCATTTAGCAAAATAAAAAATTAATGAGTCCAGTGAGTACTCTCATAGTATGTGTAAATTTTCAGTTTTGAAATTTTTCCTCAAAATACTTTGGATTACAAGCATTAATTCTGCCCTTTTCCTAGATTCGTTATGAACAATAATTAATGTACCTAATTGTGTTCTACTAAACAAAACAAAAATATTTGCTATTATATTAAATTTTTAATTAATTGAATCGCTTTAAGAGGAAAAAAATATGGATCAAATTTGACATGTGAGTAAATTCAATATTTTTCAATTTAAATATTACTTCATTTATCATTAAAGCATTTTCTTGTTTTTGGAAATATTTTTTTTAATTAAAAACTATAATTATTATACACGCCTTTAAAGTGTAAATGTATATTTGTGTATTTGCAATTGGTTCGGTACAGTACTATACTAAGCCTCACTTTACTTATACGACCACAATCAGGGATCAAAATAGTTTTATAAGCTTTTATTCAACTTCACATGTTTGTATTTTTGAAATGAAACTTCTTCAGTGAGACTAGTGAATCGGAATGACCTCGACACAAAAAATCAAATGACACAAATAATCAAACATGAAATTACACAGCATGTATTAGTCTGTTAAGTATTCACACAGAAGGGTTGAGATGGCTCCATGGAGAACCGCAACAGTTTACCGTGTATAAGGTTGCGGGTTCGTGACGCGCTTGAAGTAATATATGAAATATTAAATTTATTGTTTTTTTATTTATTTATTATTAAAAATAATAAATTGAAAAAATGAAATATGTATATTATAATATAGAATTTATATTTTTTTATTTTTAATTTATTTATTTAAATTCGCATGGTTGACGAAGACGAAAGAAGTTTCACTTCAACCGTGCGCTTATGTGGGTGAGACACATATCCTTTTTTTTTGTTTGTCAGTCAGTCAGTCAGTTTAGATCAAATCTTGCAAGTCAATTTTGAACAACTTCAGCACATCCGATCGATTTGAAATTTTGTATACAAATTATTATGTATTTCCGATGATAATTTTTATACAGAAATCAATCATTTAAATTATCTAAATTTTAATTTATTTCGTTTAAATAGGATAACATTCAAGCATTGCAATTTTGTCCTTGAATTTTAACCTAGATTTGTTCTGATACGAACTATTCTTATTCATGCATAATATTAATCTATTTATGTATGTGTTTTTGTACATATTACAAATTACAGATGAAACAATTCATATTTTATTATCTACAGGTACAACACACATACAACTGTCCATCCTACACTTCACTAATTAAAAACGCTATAAAGCATTTAATTATACAATGTGCTCGTTTTAATGTGGGACTTTACATTGCTTCTTTCTTTTATAGGTTTTGATAAAAATATAGACATATTATTTCAATATTACTCTTTAATTCCATTTGAAACGAAACGTTTTATATAAAATTTGCTATTAAAGTGACCAAATTTGATATTTTGACAATAAACATATGGAAAAATACAAAACACATGGAACTTTTCGTTTGTTGAACGAAACTAGTTCGCTGAATTATCTAGATCCACTGTTGAAGGAAAGAAAGTACTTACTGAAATCTTTCTTTAGTTCCAATAGGGGTGTAGATACTTTTTCGAAAATGCTTTTAATTAGATATTTATTGAAGACGATGTCTTCAGTGGCTGAAGGATTCAAAAGAAACGCAATTACTGTTATAAAATTTGTGTTTATTGCAAGTAATTTATTAGCAATAATTGCATATTTTATAACATTTGCGCTTCTTTTGGATTCTTCAGCCACTGAAGATATCGTCATCAATAAATATCTCTGCAGATATTCTAGGAACGCCTTGTCTACTTTTGAAAAGCAGATTTCGATATTAAGTAATAAGATCTCGTTATGAAATTGGAAGTAGGTGCGTTCTAGGGAAAGATAAGATAGAGAGCATAATAATATTATGAAGTATTAGAAATACCTTGTATTTTTTTATGTCCGTCTTGTGACTTCCTGTGTTTTAACACGACGCGTTTCAGTAACGAGTTGCTATCTTCAGGTTTGGTTAAATTTTTTTAAAATTTACACATTGAGTATCCGTAACACGTTATAATATTAAGCACATGCGTATTATGTATATGTAAATGTATCAGAGAACATAATTCCTGGAAATATTTAGATCCGGAAGAACCTAAATAAATTTGTAAGTGCCATCTATTATGGACAGCTTGTATATTATAATATGTTAACATGTAGAAAATATGTTTCGTTCGCCGCACTGTGTACCACCGTCAACCTTTATATTATGTAAATGTATATAATATGCAGTTTATACGTTTGTGTTTCAGTGTTGAACTGAATTCATCATCACGCAAACCTGATGTTTTTATCTTTATACTTGTGTAGTACTTTGAAATTGTTTTTTTATCACATAAAACACGATAATATACAGTTATGAGCGTATAGATCAGTTAAAAGATACAAATTGTCATGACTGAATTCTTTTTCTCCAAATTCAAAACTTCAAAAATTACAAAATAGAAAAGACAGACGATTCGTTATATCCTCAACCCTGGCTTTACGACTTACTGATCATATTTTTAACAATGCATGCTCGATCCATGAAATTATTTTTTAACAATGTTTTTAAATTTTTTTTTAAGAATTTCAACTTCCACGGTTAATTAATTTTCAGAGAAATAGATATCCAATTTATTTTTATTAATAATCAATTGAAAATATCAAATCTTCCATCATTTCTCAGATTACAACCTGACTCAACCCTAATTTTATTAACAATGCACTTGAATGGGGGGAAATTAGTTCACTCTTATACCTGCAATACTATAAGGGAGGGAGAGCAGATAAAACGACAGATATAAGTTAGTTACTGATTGTTAAATGACACAACACGGTAATTAAATGTGATGTAAAACTATTCTGATTATTTGTAAGAGTCTCATAATACCTATGGTATACCCAGGGTCGGACTAGTCACGAGGTTTTCAGTGGGAGCTGATCACAATCGGATCCATATAAACCGGCCTTTTCAACAGGTATACTCATTATCTTCACCGAGCCAAAATAAGGTGCGATTTTCTCAATCAATAACTTTTTTCGCACTTAGGTACAATGAAATTGATTTCTATCACACTGAAGTTTCTCTCAGTGATTTTTTCATAAACGCAATTATGCATTTTTATCATGAGCTTTTTCACAGCAGATAAATCAAATAAATTTTGAAAATGATTTTTCTCATTCTCCGTTACTCTTAGACTGTTGATAGACGCTAATGACCTCAGCTGTTGAACGTCTAGAATACACATTCTCTCACTCTTAGACCATGGATTTTTGAACCTATATACTTATCATACTCGTGAATTTAAAATTTTTGAGGCTATGCTTCTATAGGCGCGTTAGACGATTCCTGGGAGGGAAAAAACTTATGGATTCGCGTCACCGTCACGCTCATGTTATTAAAAGTATATCTATAGCTATGGCCAGCGGTGAAAGTAATATACTGGCGCACGCGCAGTGGGCTATGTACACGTATATGCACCAACACAAAGATAACGTATTGTATAACATTAGTACTGTGTGTATCTATACAAAAAATAAAATGGCGTCAGATTTCAAAATGGCGGCCATATGTTCTTTCGTAAAAATTATCCGATCTTTTTGAAAATTGATATTTAAGAGTTTTATAGGACACAAAAAAATAAAATTGCATCAGATTTCAAAATTGCGGTCAAATAATAACTTTTTAATTGTATTGTCTATAGCTTTGATAAATTCGGTTTTATATACAATGCGTAAAAAGCATAGCTTCTGTCGGGTGTCCCATGACACCTCTTGACTTTTTTTGTCATGTAATAGCGTTAGCACTCATTAAGTTTATTATAAATTTTAGAATATTTACTATGTCCTTTCACAAGATTTTGCCAGATACCCTTTAGCGCCAGTCCGTTCCTGGGCATATCTAATATGCGTATGTAAAATTTTGTGTGTATTAGTTTCAGTTTGTAACATTTATAGCCCGTAGGCAAGCGTGCCACAATGCCATTTGACATACCTGCAAGTACCATACTTGACACTTGTCACACAAAACAGTGTTTATATTTTAACAGTCTGTCAGTCATACTCAATATCGTAAGAGTAATTTTATTACGAGTTACCTACATTGTCAAAAGATAAATTGACATCTTTAAATTTTGAATAGTATATAATGGTATAACAAGTGTATGTTATCGTTTCTCTAAAGATCAAAAGTATAAATATTATAGATTTAATTATTGTATCATCACTACTACCAATTTTTTATAGGCACGGACGCTAATGACTACATGTCGAAGCGTTCATAAAAAAATATGAAATTCAACAATTAATTAATAAATATTATAAAACATTTCGAAAAGTACCGATCGAGTAGTGAAGTATCGAGTCCAGTAAAATACGCTAAGTGCGAAAGACTCGCGGGTTTTTATATGTATAAATATCTTCACCTAAAATATGTGCGGCTGGTTCTGATCTTGATTTGAATTTTGTTGCACATCAAAAAATACTTGAAAACATCGAATTGGGTAGCAAACAATAATAATGTTTTTATCGGGTGTTCAACCTGCAAGAATTAAGATCGGTAAATGAGCTATATAGAGATTGGCTAGCGGAGCCGTTCTCTATATGGACCAAAAATAATTCTTAGTTCATTAAGTTGTATACTGCATCAATCATGTTCGGGGCTTACTTACTTACTGATGCATAAAAAAAGTTACCATAATTCAGCTGAATTAGTGCTTGGAAAATGTGTAATAGCATTTCTTGGTCTGATTCACAGTGCTTGTGACATAGTAGTTTTACTTTTTAGTCTAATATCTTCTTAACCACTAGTTTTTTTCTTTTTTATTAGAATATAGCTTTCGCAGTGTCGGCTTTGGGGAATTGGTGCAACCCGGGCGGTCGCCCCGGGAACCAGGGCTAAGGGGACGCCTCGCGCTAGCACGGCGCCTTGACCCGCGAATCAATCAGTTAAATCATAATTAATGCTAGTTAATAATAAAAATAAAGGACGCTGAAGAATATCTCGTCCGGGCTCCGGGACGCCTGGATGGCTAAGGCCAGCGCTAAGCTATCGAGTTTTAATTGTGCGTTTTTATAGGCGCGAATAGCGTTAGCTAAAGCGTCTAACTACGCACTAGATAGATAGATAAATTACTGTATTTGATCGAAGATATTACAGGCACTAGCTTTGTGTGTCAGTCACGTTTTTTTATTATCTGTATTACGTAATTCATAACGCAAATTCAAATAAAAAGTCACTAAAAATTGCACACACCGCTAGCGAGTCAAATGTGCTCTATTAGCGCTTTGCGCACAAGAGCTGAGTTTCGCTCATACAAGTATATGTATATTTTATATACATAGATATACGTATCTAGGTTAATTTCGCAAGAAATTCATTCAAATTGTATAGCTTTTCTAAGAAGCAAAAATAAATGTAGGTAAGTACTTATACTATATTGTTGTAAATTTATTAAGTGATGCCAGTACAACTGGCACCCTGAAAAAGATCCTACAAAGGACAAGTTGAAAAATGGTGATATGAAAATATGACGTTAATTACCATAACAGAAAAATCTTCTACCGTGACTTCACAGATATAAATAATGCAGCATTATATAAATATAAATTAAATGCACGGAAGGTAATGAAAAGAAAATAATAGTTAATCTCATTAGGTGTCATATTTTTAAACAAATAGAAGTTTAACATACTATACGCAAATATATATAAAATATGGTAATTTAATGTACCTACCTACTACCATAGTTATATTTAATATTTTCTCTCAGAAGGCATGGTTTCATAAAAAAAATGTTCAGCAAAAACGCTGAATTTTTAAAACAAATTATTGTATAACTAAATTTAGCTGCCATTAAAATCTTTCATTATACTCAACCCTCTAGAGTCTAGAATAATACCCCTCATATTTAACACATATTTTTCTGTCGTTTGTTAGTTTTCAATATTTTATGTAACTGGTTATATCCAATGATTTTTTTTTCATTAGAGACGTTCGACAACTAAGGATACGTTTCTAATGAAAAAAATCATTGGATATTAATAAAATAAATTTTCCTATAGTAGCCTATAGGCATCTATAGGAAAATTTATTTTAAATGAAGTTTTAACTTTTAATGCCTTAAAATATATCCTTAAAATTTCAACAATTTGCCACACTTCAACTATACTTGAGTTTTAAGGTTCCGTACCAGAAAGGAACCCTATTGTTGTGCCAACAATATCTGTCTGTCTGTCTGTTACAGGCCTCTATAACTTCTAAAAGAAATGAGATAGGGATTTGAAATTCACACATAATATGTATTACCGCGGCACAAAGACAGAGAGAATAGCAAAAGATTAAAAGGTTTATTTATAAGGGGGGTACCCACATGCAAACGGGATTCAAAAAAAAAATTTTTTTGTACCTATTCTTGTGGGGTACCTATCGTTGAGAAGGGCCTTTCGAGTAGATTATGAATGTGTATATATCTACTTTTATTTATTTTATCAGCATTGTATGTTTTAGAGACCGTCAAAGTTGCAATTTTTAGACCTATTTTGTTACCAGGTCTATCAATTAATAACGCCATTACCTATAATGCTGTAATTCACGTCAAGTATCACTCATATCCTCTAGTTAATCAACAAATACTAAAAACAGAAAAAAAGAAAAAATAAATCGCCCAAACATGCAAACGGGGGGCAAACAAATTTTTTTTGTATCTATTCTTGTGGAGTATCGTTGAAAAGAGTCTTTTGAGTAGATTATGAATGTGTTTTCATTTTATTTATTTTATCAAAATTGTAGGTTTAGCATAACTTACATATAGTACGAACCCTATATCTATATACTCGCTTTGCGTGGCTCGATACACATTTGGTCGTTTATTTTTTAATTGGTAATTGATAATTTCACCTCAACATTTTGTAAGTAGAAAGTATTGCATTTCTGAAGAAAATTAGATCTACTCGTCAATAAGTAAATCAATAATTTAACTATAGTCTATCCGGAAATAGTATAGAGTAATAAATGTAATATTATAAGTATGAATATGTAGGAAATATATATAATACATAAAAAAGTCTCAGTACCTACCTACTCTATTTTAATGTACAATAGTAATTAGGATGTAGGTATACCGGGTGGTGAACTGCTCAGGTGTATATAGGGATTTAACACGTAAAATCATAAATATGCAGTTTCCTGCTCTCCTGATTTTTTTAGAACAAAAATTCATTAAACTAAAAATGATCAGTGTTAATTTATCTACACGATATGTCACTTAGTTACAACGAAAATAATTTTTATACAATGTGGTTACAAAAAATGCATATTTTTGACCTTTTGACTATTATTAATTTGTCAGAAAAAATTATTCTTGATAAAAATTTATTTATGCTCTAAAACCTAAAAGGAGATAATTAGAATCGATATAACTCTTCTCGTGTACAGGGAGGATCTGAAAGTTTGATTTGGTCTAAGAACAGAAAGACCTAGTTGACACACCTTTAAATGGATTGAAACCAAATTTAAAACTTAAGGTTTTTAGGGGATTCCTCAAGTAGATTTTTCTCATTTCCTCCCTGCTCCATTAAACAGGGGTAGTTTATTGATGTACAAAAATAGAAAATTGCTATATTCTCCCATTCTGAATTTTTACAAAACAAATTTTTGCTCTAAAAAAATCAGGAGAGCAGGAAACTGCATTTTTATGATTTTACATGTTAAATCCCTATATACACCTGCAGAGCAGTTCACCACCCGGTATATGTAAATACCTATCATAATACTTACACTCTAAAAGTACTATATATTTCCGGACAGACACATCGTGATTATTAATTAGGTAGATTGCAAAATCCAAATAAGATTACATTTATACTCTTATCTAAAGAAGTACGCATATAATATGTAACTATTTTTGAATAATGTTTAAAAAATAATATTTCGGATAAAATAAAAAAAACGTTATCTAAACACTTTTCTATATTATAGATATACAGTGAAACTCGGCTATAACGAACCCTCATGTAACCATAGTTTACGTTTGTTATACCCAGGAATTCGCTATTGACAAACATTTGATGATAATATTTTTTATTGAAGAACTAATCATTTTTAGCCTGTCAAAACAAACCAAGTGATTAGTGACGTAACGCACGCTTAGATGCAACCAA
>CM077521.1:21020996-21037080 GCA_039654895.1 Mongoloraphidia duomilia | reverse complement strand
TATTTATCATCTACATCAATGATCTGGCAAATTATATGGAACCATCCACAACATACCTCTTTGCTGATGACACCACTATTTTGGATGAAACGTCTTTTTCTAAAACAGATGACACTCAAACGAAGGCTTTACATTGGTTTTCTACAAACAAATTGTCTTTAAATACGAGTAAGACTGAAAGAGTCTTATTTGAAATGAAAGATCAGTGTAAAAATACAAATGTTAAATTCCTAGGTATCGTTTTAGATCCATCGCTAAAATATGATCAGCACATAAGTTACCTTAGCAAAAAATTAACTAGTGCGATATATGCTATAAGACGTATAAAACATTCGGTTACTGATGAAGCAGCACGTATTGTTTACAACTCATTATTCCATACTTGTATGGAATATGGTATACTAATTTGGGGAGGAGCATCTTCTACTAAGAGGATTTTTACTTTACAGAAGGCTGCGGTTCGGATATTGGCAGGAGTTGACAGACGCGAACACTGTCGACCTATTTTTGTTAAAAATAAAATAATGACTCTTTCAGCCATGTATATCTATCATTGCTTGGTTTATGTCAAAAAAGAATTAAAAGACTTAGAAAAAAATTCTGATTTTCATAATTATGAAACGAGGAATAAAAATTCTTTAGCATTACCGCTACACAAATTAGCCACTGTGCAAAAAAATTTTATATATATTTCCCTGAAGCTTTATAACAAATTGCCTACACAATTTACGGTTTTAAATATAAAAGATTTTAAAAAAAAGTTAAAATTATTTTTAACTTCAAACTGCTTTTATACTATTGATGAATTTTTTAACTTTAATTTTTAAATGTTATTCTGAGAATTACTATTAGCTATGTTTTTTTTTCTGACGTCACATGTACTTATTATGTATCATTATGTGTTAAAATATATCTATCTATCTATCTATCTATCAGTTCTTAAAAATTTCATCGTTAAAATCAATAACAGATTTTGTTTTTTTATTCATTTTTACATATCTTAATTAATAATGACAATAATATAAATATGGGAATGAGCATGCGCACTGTCTTACATTTGACAGATATTTCGCGCACAGCTGTTATGTTATGTCCTACTCTATTGCACAGATTTCGGCCGCTCTACTTTCTCTCTCGCACACCTTTGCTTGCTCCGATTTTCAAACTTCAAAGCCTGGCAGTACTAATTAATGACAGGTTTATTGTAGGCAAAGCTATACCATTGCGTTTATCATTAAATTATCTGTCTTTTGATTTACATTTCAAGTGGTTAAGAGATCGGTGTAGTTACCTATATTAACTTACCTGTTTATACCTGCTTGCCAGATAGTGACGTCAAGCTACATAGGCATATTCTTTATATTATTAACTATCGGCTAAAAGAAAATTCGTTTGGTTAACAAAAGGGTGAAGCACAGAAAGAAAAATTATTTAAAATTAATTTATTTAAAAATAATTTGCTCAGCATTTTGATAGGCAACGCATTTTTAGCGTATTCGTATATTTTTGAGATTTTATAAAAAACATATTTCATCTGGTTAACAGATCGGTGAAGGTCGATCTCTCTTCGGCTCTTAGATTATTACTATCAATAGACCTAATTGCAGTATAAAATAATATAAAAACAAATTCCTTTATCGCCTCAGCGCGATATTATTTGAACAAAATAAATATAAGTAGGTAGATACCTAATATTTACGGATTTAAAATTACATTTTTTATCAGTATTTTCATTGTATCATAAAAAAAAATTAAACTAGATTTGTAATGAAGTCATTGTGGGTACATTCAATTCAACTTGATAATACCGACTGACAGTTTGATAAAATATAAAATACCTACCTGTTTTTGTATCAATCGTAGCCTTTCTGAAATAATCCACAGTCAGAAAATTTCCTTCAACTGCTACGTCCTTGGTTTTTGCCGCGAACATTACATCTTCTATTAGAGTATTTTTTCCTGTCAATGATTTTTCAACTATTAATTCCTTATATGTTTCATTTGAATAGTTCCAGCTCAACATAAAAATTGGTTTCATTATAATTTTTAAATCCGATTTAGCCAGCTCTTCTACATTGGATATTTGCTTCTCGTATCCAGGATTTACTAGTATACTGCTCAGTTTGCCTGTATATGCCACATTTACATGCATTCCGTATATTAAACAAATTAACAAAAGCAATCGTAGAATTTTGCTCTTTGGTATGTCATCAATTGACATTCCAATACTAAGATTTAAATGATAGAGGAAACATTTCGTCAGCGACATTTTTTCATCTAAATATTGAGAAAGCACCCACCAAACAATTGAAATGATTATCAAAGTTCCAACAAAGGCGAACCAGACGTATTTTTCAAACGGTATGATTAGTGATTTCCAATGCGAAAGAGGTTTAGCAACTGGCACTAAAAATTCAAGCCAATCGTAATACAGTGCTGCTGACATATCATAATATTTGTACCGTTTGATGGAAAATGCTGTTGGGCCTATTACTGCTAAGTTATTAAATCCAACCAGACTGTCTCTAACGTCTTTCGTAGACCCATTGCCCATCAAGGCATCCAAATGATAGTTTTGTTGTGGGAGAATTGTCAAATTCAATCGTCCTGATATACCAATTGCTCTTACGAAATCCACTGCTAAACCTACGCAATAGTAGATTGTATATCTAGTGACGTATTGAGATATAATACTGACGACTAGCGACAGTACGCACGAGTCATAATATCATTACACACGAGATATACAATATGGTATTTTTTGCCATACCCACTATAAAATAGTTGCTCTTCACTTCATTTTCAGTGTTTTCAAAAAAATTTGACAGTTCATTTTGAGTCTTCAACTTCACTTCTATAGTAGGTCGCGAGTAGCTATCAGTAGGTAATAGCGGCCGGATCAGGGCGAATAAACAATAAATCACTATGAAAATGGTTTGCTTTCCCACACAGGTGTGTGAAAGATATGTTCCAGCACACATGCCTGTCAAAAGTCACTTTAAGTTTACATGTATACATACACGCAAGTAAAGCAGCTATTTTTTAGTGGGTATCGCAAAAAATATTTTAAATATTTAATTGGTTTTATTGTCAATTGGATCATTGGTTTTTACAAAATATGTACAAAATTGCGTATATTTCTAATATACGCAGTTTTGTGCATATTTTGTATCTACTAATCATTTTTTCGTTCACAATAATTTCTGAAAAAATTAATCAATTTGAATGTGTGTTTTTTTATTGCTTGTCTCGGTAAGAACTGCAGGCCTATTGTTTTGGACGCCTATTAGACCCAGAGCTAGTGACAATTTTTTGGTGTTATTTATTCAAGGCCTTATTTTTGTGAAGATGTTGAGGGAGGCATATTAAAGTGCCCTGAGTAAGGGATTTTGCTAGATAGCGGTATGGGAGGGATGTAGATCGCCCCCAACATGTAACAAAAAAATGATTACAATTCTTATTGCTTCAATGCTAAAATTGTTTGTATAGCTTATCGGTGACCCAATAATGCCATTATAAGATTTGCAGATCGATTGGTCGATATTAAACGGGTGGCAGATTACCCTAAACGTGTCATGTACCCGACGAAATTTATATTATTAGTTCAAGGTTCAAATTTTAACATATTGTTACGGCGACTGTTTTAAGCATATATTTCAATTTGCAGAACAAAATTTTGATATTAACCCCCTTGCAGAACGATATAAACATCTAGGCGAGCAAGTTTCCCTCTAAGAGAGGGGGTTAATACCGACATTTTGTTCTGCAAATTGAAATATATGCTCAAAATAGTCGCCGAAACAACATATTAAAATTCGAACCTTGAACTAATAATATAAATTTCGTTGGGTACATGACACGTTTAGGGTGATTTGCCACCCCTTTAATACCGACCAATCGATCTGCAAGCTATACATTACAAACAATAATTTCAGCCTTGAAGCAATAACAATTGTGACCATTTTTTCTGTTACATGTTGGGGGCGGTCTGCATCCCTCCCATACCGCTATCTAGCAAAATGCCTTACTCAGAGCACTTTAATATACCTCCCTCAACATCTTCACAAAAATAAGGCCTTGAATAAAATATAACACCAAAAAATTGTCACTAGCTCTGAGTCTATATCGGATCAGTGGTTTTGAAAATACTTAGACACAATTTTGAAACTCTTACACCGATATCGTCTAATTATCTTAAAATGGCAAATTCCACTAAAATATTTCATATTAAAAATTATGCTTGAAATCATGTAAGGTTTTCAAATCTCTTAAAAATAAAACACTATACTGTGGTGTTGAAATAATACCTGGATTTGTTTGCGCAGATGTATTAATTACCAAAGGTTGAGTATGCAACGTGTATATATTATATTGACAATTATCTATTATAGACATATTTTTGATGAACGAATTAATATTGAGTAAACTCTTGCTGCCACAGTTTCCGATATTGATAATGTTCAACAACTTTCCCGTACATTCTTCAGGCGTACTCAAAGGTAGCCAAGAAAACATTTTTGATGCTTGATTCACTTTATCAAATACAATTACTATTATATTTTTTATTAAACGCTTCCACATGTTCTCAAAAAACATCTTCCGTAAGTTTTCATTTTGTTGATAAGTTATTAGGACGAACCTTGCTCGTGGATTCCATTCAGAGTATTGAAATAAAGTTTCGAAAATTTGATAACGGCCTATTAAAACGTACAAATCTACAACTTTTAGAGACAAATCGCAATTTGTGCGTGAACATATTATGTACGGTCCGATATATGAAAACATGTTTTTAAAGTGGACGTCAGGTATTAGCGCTGTTACATGTTTGTCGTGTAGGAAACACGATCTCGAAGAATTTCTTAAATACATTTCAATGTTTTTAAAGCAAAGCGTTAAACTTTCATCTTTGTTTATTTGAATTTCGTTATAAATATTCAAAAATTTAGAATGGCCAAAATTAATTAAACATGTTATTACAATAATTTTGTAGTACATTATCGTTTAAATGCCCATAAAACAAAAATTTTACAGTGACTTGATGAGTATCCAGTTGTTTGCTCTTAAATCCGCAGGCAAAAAGTTTGTTTCTGAAAAAAAACGTAAGTAAATAACTTGATTTGAATGACATCTCTTTACAATATTTTATGATTGTAATTTAGTTGAAGAGCCAACTGCGAGAAAAAAACCCTCGATATAAAGTAACGAGATTATGAAATGAAAGGTCCTTAGTAGTCTTACAGAAAATGCCAATTGGTTGCCTAAAACTTCCTGGCGGGTGTATAAAAAAGTGGCAAATTGGGATTCATTTTGTTTTTAATAAACCACTATCTTCTCGTAGCTGAATGAATAGATCTGCTTCTCAAACTATTTAAAGCAGCGTTGCCAACTTAGTGGGATTCCCACTAGATCTGATGGAATCAGCTACCTACTTAGTGACTAAAATTTGTCATCTAGTGGCAGTGGGATTTCTGGTGGTATTGTGAAATTTTCTGGTGAGATCTGGTGATATTGGAGTATTTTCAATTATACGTAATTAAAATTGGTGTTAAAATTTTTTGGAATATTTGAATTTCTTATGTTTGTTTGGTAACACTGAAATTTGAAAATAATGACCATTAAAGAGACGCGACAACTGAGCACTGACAACTTGAATTTCAATCAAGAAATAATGTAATTGTTTAAGCAATTTTTTTCTGATTTTTTATAAGTAAAAAATTAGTCACCTTCAAGGAATTTCAATACACATTTTATGACAAATTTACCATCAATATTATGGATCTGGAAAGAAGAATAATGTATTTTTATATAGAAATTGGGACTTGAAACATTATCTTCAAGAAATGTTAACAATTATTTATTTAGAAATTTTTAATTTGACAGTTTTAGTGGTTTTCAATGTGTCATCTGGTGGGAGTCACTTTTGATCGTTGGCAACACTGATTTAAAGTGAGGAACCGGCATTTTTTTTACCCATGTATGATAGACCGTTACCTTTTTTTCCCTGGGGCGGATAAAATGGTGACTATGGTCTATGGACAGAACCAGGTGTACATTAGCGTTAGCCCCTCGGTTAGTCCACTGGCCGGGGGGTCTCCCTCGAAAAACATTTAAAAAAATAGGACCCAAAAATGCAAATTCGAAGCATTTTCACAGAGATTTGATTGTAGGGTGGTGCATAATAGCGTCTGACAATTTTTTTTTATTCTTGTGTAAACTACCTGTGGACCGGCAAAATTTTGCTCACAAACCGGCACCGGTTCGCGGACCACCACTTTAAGAAGTACTGAAAATAGAGTTTCCAGATCAAAAACTAAGATGTTCGGGACATTTCTAAGGCGAAGGCAATTTATTTCAGGGGAGGAAGTTATTGTGAAATTTTTTTTTATTATTTTTCAATTTTTTGTATTTATCATTAGACTTGTCTAATTTTATTCATTTACACACACCAGTACACGGTGAGATGTGGGACGCGTTTCTGAGTATGTAAATTACGCATAATTTCGTGTGAATCTTTAATAATTCATTTTATTGTTCTCAATTTGTCTTTACCGTCATAGGGTAAGTCCGAAGAATACAATTAAATACAAATAAAGATATATAAAATATGTACAGAAATTGCAGATAGGTAGTGCTAAATACGCCCCCAGGGGGAACATTGGAATGTCGTTGTTTATCGCAATTGCATTACAATGTTCTTTGGGAATTGGCGAACCCAGGGAAACCCGAGCACGCACCAGTCGGTTGTGTACCCGGCTGGGTGATTCATTTAGGGACTATTATGAAGGAAGGACAGTCGCAACTTTTTTCTTCTTCTGTTCTTCCCTCTTTTTTGTTGTTGATAGCGGTCTTGTCCCTCCGTTATGGGTACACTTTTGTTGCTGTCCTTTGTTTGTAGTAGTCCCTAATAGTACACCTGCGTGTTTGCCGTGCGCGGTGACCCGTAAGGCGGAAAAGAGGATCCTGGCAGTTGAGGTTCGCCTGGGTGCACCAACACACTGCTTTGGCCTCCGCTTCGCTGTAAACGGGCGGCTAGACCTAACCCAGTCTAGTCAATCGGCTAACGTCGTGTTTATTTAGTATTCCGGCGGGGTGAGCCAGTGTCTTTGGATGGAGTGGCGCCGTCTCTTGAGCTGACTATATCACCGTGTAGCCCTGGCGCTCTGTACCGGTTTGCGGTCATCGTCCCCTTGTTGGGCTCCGTGGTGGGCGGGGAGCACGGTTGATGAATATAATACAATTATTATGAGCAATTTTCCCCCTTTAACTAGCCCTCCCTCTAAGAGAGGGCGTAAAGATGAAGGTTTTAATTTGTTATTTGGCAATGACTCGGCAACTGTTACTCCATGTAACAAATATTTAATTATGAATAAAGTTAATGGAAATTTCAATGGTGACAGTCCTTTTTACATTAATAAACATCTTGATGGCTTGTTTGGAACTTTTCCAAGTGTTAAAAAGTTGCGTGATGGATGTTTATTAATTGAAACATCTTCCCAGCATCAAGCTGAAAAGGTATTGGCATGCGAAAAGATAAAAGGTGTAGATATGTGCACAGACGTTCCTGTAAAAGTAGAACTACATAAGCAGCTGAACTTTTCAAAAGGCATTATTTATTGTTTCGATCTTCTTAATTGCACAGTTGAAACAATAAAAGAGGAACTTAAAGATCAAGGTGTTACAGACGTATACAGAATCCACGCACGTAGAGACGGTCAATTAGTACCTACACCGTCTCATATTCTTACGTTCTGTACACCACAGCCTCCGCCATTAATCAAAGCAGCATTCTATTCCTTGAAAGTACGTCAGTATATACCATCTCCCTTGCGTTGCTATAAGTGTCAAAAGTTTGGACATTCGCAGAATAACTGTAGCTTTCCCAGTCTCTGTGACAACTGCGGCCAACCTTTGCATGAGGATATTCCATGCAAAAGGGTATCTCACTGCGTTAATTGCGACGGAACCCACTCTGCAAGATCTAGAGAATGTCCACAATACAAAGTGGAGTTCAAGATCCAAGAGATCAGAACAACTGAAAAAATTTCTTTCGCAGAGGCCAAGCGCAAGTATAGAGAATCTGTCCCTTCTTTTACACGTTCTTTCGCAACCATTGCTGCCGTTCCTATCGTCAAAGTAGACATGTCAACCCAGACATGTGACATGTCTACACAAACCGAAATTTCCCCATCCATTTCTAAAACTGTTGTTGCCAAAAAGCCAAATAAGAAAAACAAAAAAAGTCCGGATAATAGATCGAGATCGCCGGTTAAAAAACCAACTTCACCGGTAAAATCTCAAATTGAAAAAATTAAAACATCTCCGGTAAAGAAAACTAAGGTTATCTTGAACCGGGATAATAGTCATACAATGACTATAACGCGTACTCGCGTCGACCATAGCAGCAGTGCAGACTCTGCTATGGACGAAGATATAAGTAGACCTCCTCATCATCGGTCTGATGCAGCGAGGAAAAAAATGAGGTAGTTACCTTTTTATTTACTAACACATTCAATTTCTTACAGTGGAACATGAACGGCTTTTATATTCACTTCAGTGAATTGAAACTCCTCCTTAACGATCATAATGCTACTGCTATTAGTTTACAGGAAACACATTTGAAAGACACAAACACTCCGGTTCTTCGTGGTTTTACGATTTATCGTAAAGATAAACCATTCGTTGAACGTGCCAGTGGCGGAGTGGCAGTTCTAGTCCGAAATAATGTGTTTTCCGAAAATGTCCCATTACAATCTGACTTGCAGGTCATCGCTGTCAGACTTTATGCTCCGAATCCGGTAACTTTGTGTTCAATATACATTCCTCCATCAGAACAACCGACACTTACAACCATTACATCTATTATAGACCAACTTCCACGCCCCTTTATCATCATGGGGGATTTTAATGCCCACAATCCCACTTGGGGTTCTAATCGTGTGGATGCTCGTGGAAGGCTAATGGAGACGTTGATTTTGAATCAAAACTTGGTCGTATTGAACACAGGTTCCATTACACATTTCTCGGCAGCTAATGGGACATTTTCAGCTATCGATCTTACTCTCTGCTCTTCTTCTATCGCCCCATCCTGTGAATGGGAAGTAAATGCCGATCTTTGTAGCAGTGACCATTTTCCAATCATTTGTCAGCTTCTTTCATTCCATGTGGATGAAAGACGTTCCCCGAAGTGGATAATAAAAGAAGCCAATTGGTCACATTTTCAAGAAGTGCTAAAGGTCGGCGAAATGAACTTTGGCAATGTCGATGCTGCTGTAGAGCATTTCACGGATGCGGTAATTGAGGCGGCTTTAGCTGCAGTCCCACGCACGTCAACGACACCGCGACGTGTGCCTGTTCCCTGGTGGAATCAGGCTTGTCGGGATGCCATCCGTGAACGTCGTAAAGCTCTCCGTCGCTTCAAAAATAATATGACGGATGAAAATCGTGTAATCTTCATGCAAAAGCGTTCCATTGCCAGACGTATCATAGCAGAGAGTAAGAAGCAGTCATGGAGTGAGTTTGTTTCCACTGTAAGAAGTTGTACTCCCGCTCGCGAGGTGTGGGAGAAAATCCGGAGGATCTCTGGAAAACAGAGTTTTAATTATATTTCGGGATTGGTAATGGGAAATGACATTATTACGTCGCCTAATGAAGTCGCAGATCACATGGGTTCATGCTACGCAAAAGTTTCGAGTTCCGCAAACTATCTAGAGGTTTTTTCTGCTCAGAAAAATCAAGCAGAACAAGTTGTATTGAACTTTTCCTCCCAAAATGAGGAGAACTACAACGCACCTTTCTCCTCGTGGGAACTACAGTCGAGTTTGCATGATTGCCATGATACTTCTCCAGGATCTGACGATATCCATTACCAATTTTTGAAAAAGCTACCTCCCTCCGGATCTATATTCCTTCTCAAGATGTATAATTTAATATGGTACACCAATACGTTTCCTACCGCTTGGTGTAATTCTATTGTAGTGCCGTTGTTGAAGCCCGGTAAAGACCGAAAACAAGCATCAAGTTATCGTCCTGTTTCACTGACTAGTTGTTTGTCAAAACTTCTCGAACGTATGATCAACCGACGACTGGTTTGGATTCTTGAATCCAGACATTTGATTACGAATGCCCAGTGTGGCTTTCGTAAGCACCGTTCGACGATGGATCATCTAGTCAGGTTAGAGTCCGCTATCCAGGACGCTTTTCTTAACAAACAACACTTGATAGCGGTCTTTTTTGACCTTGAAAAGGCTTACGACACTACATGGCGGTATGGAATACTCCGAACACTACATAATTGGGGTATCAGAGGACATCTTGGGAATTTTATAAATAATTTTTTATTAGAGCGTTACTTCCAAGTCCGTATCGGCAACACTTTGTCAAGTGTCTTTGCACAGGAGAATGGTGTTCCACAGGGTTCGGTTCTTAGTGTCACCTTATTTTCTATCGCTATTAATGGCATAATTGACAGCATTCCATCGTCTGTAGAGTCATCGCTCTATGTTGACGACTTGGCAATCTACTGTTCGTCAAAGTACATTCGTACTGCACAACGTCATTTGCAGCTGGCCATTAATAGCATCCAGAACTGGACAACTAACAATGGGTTTAAATTTTCCGTTGGAAAAACCCAGTGTGTGCACTTTTGCCGCATTCGTAGTTGTTATCAGGAACCATTCTTATATCTTTATAATACGCTCATATCTGTGCAAGATACTGCCCGATTTTTAGGACTCACTTTTGACCGGTCGTTAAATTGGAAGGCTCATTTTAATATTTTAAAGAGGAAGTCGACGTCTTCCCTTAATATTTTAAAAATTTTATCCAGTACCACGTGGGGTGCAGACCGTACGGTTTTGCTGCGAATTTATCGTGCAGTCGTACGGTCTAAATTGGATTACGGTAGCATCGTGTACGACTCAGCGCGTGAGTCGTACATCAGGACGTTAAACGCTGTTCATCACGCCGGAATCCGATTGTCAACCGGAGCGTTTCGATCGAGTCCTGTTGTTAGCATAGCCGCTGAATGCGGAGAGCCTCCGCTGAACATCCGGCGGAAACGCAATATGCTATCCTACGTATCTAAGCTCCGTAGTCAACCTGATCACCCAACTTACAGTTGCGTATTTCAACCTCGTTTTTCTTCTCTGTATAGACGGAGAAGAAATGCAACACGTCCTCTCGGTATCAGGTTGAATCTTCTTTTAGATGAACTTCACTTGGCGCTTCCTAGAACTCTTAAAGTAGGCCGTAATTCTGTGCCCCCGTGGCTTATTCCTCAGCCCGTCATCGATATGTCACTTTCCATTCATCCTCGAAATACAACAACTCCAGAGCTCTATCGCCAGCTTTTCCTGGCATGGCTGGATCAGAATCGAGACTACCGTTCCGTTTACACGGATGGCTCGAAGTCTCTCAACCGAGTTGGTTGCGCGTTTGTCACCGATAACGCCAGTGTTGGATACAGGTTGTCTCAAGAGTGCAGTATTTTTACTGCAGAGTTATATGCAATTTTGCAGGCCTTGAGACATGTGCACGGTCCACACAAATATGTTATTTGCAGCGACTCTTTGAGTGCTCTTCAGGCATTGCAGCGTTCCTATCCCAGCCACCCTCTTATTTGTTTAATTCAGGACAAATTGTACACTTTGAAAAGAGGTGGAACCACTGTCCGGTTTTGTTGGGTTCCCGGCCACATGGGAATCGCTGGCAATGAACTAGCTGACACTGCAGCTAAGGACGCTGCAAATAACGGTCAGAGTGTATTTTGCGTTATCGGTGACGACCTCAAGAGCGTACTGATTTCAGCCGTTCAGCAGCTCTGGAAGGATGAATGGAGTGCTGTCGATGAAAACAAATTAAAATTTATAAAATCTACAGTTGACCCATGGTTCACATCTTTCCGTCCCTCCAGGTGGGAGGAAGTGGTCCTTACACGGCTGCGCATAGGTCACTGTAGACTTACACATGGTTTTTTGATGGCTCGTGAGGAACCGCCCCTCTGTGAAACGTGTGACACTCGTGTTACCGTTTCGCATATTTTAATAGAGTGTGTCCAGTTTAGGGACACACGACAGCAGATCGGATTGTCAGGTGATCTGTCGGTTGTTTTAGGAAATGATCCTGACAATGTCGATCTGCTGTTTCGATTTTTAAAAGAAACCGGTCTTGACCGGTTTATTTGATTTTATTTATTTGTATACATTTAGGCCCTTTTACAGCCTAAATGGTTTTTTCTTTATATCACTACATTATTTTATATGACACATTGTATTTGTAGCTATTAGATTTTATTTTGTTGTATGTCAACTTTTGTTTTTGTATTGATTTTGCTTTGGTTTTATTGTTTTTGGTTTTCTTTTGTTTACTTTTTTATTTTTAGACGCTAATGACCTCTGTTGTCGAGCGTCTATAATCTACAATTCAATTCAATTTAGTGCTAAATAAATACAACTTAGCATGTAACTTAGTGTCGTTTCTTGCGATCGCGAGCATGAATTCGTTGAACTTATGCATTGCCGGGATAGAAGACTTAAATTTCGGGACACGGGACAAACCAACGACTTCTGGGACATTCCCGGAAATCCAGGCCATCTGGTAACTCTAACTGAAATAGATAGTCATTTTGAAGGTGATGATTCATACTACCTGAAGAATATGAGTTGAAAACCCCCCCGTCCAGCAATTAACCCGGCCAACCCTTTTAAAATCGAATTTTTGATAACAATAACCACATCCATCTGACAGCGGATTACAATTGTGCCAAATTGTAGTTTATAGTTTATCTTCTACAATTAAAATAGGTTGGCAGGGAATAAGTTGGCGGAACATCGCTAACCCACGCGACAAGTAACCCCGTAGCGCGGCAGTTTGCTGCATTTGTGTGGCCTGATGATGTTTCTGGCGACTTTTTCCCTGCCAACTTATTAGTGTATTGCCATATGACACATTACTGGCGTCGGTCGGAAGGCGGGACCCAGGGGTCGGACCAAAATTTCTCAACGTTTCATATCCTCCTTGACAATTTGGCATCATTTTTGGAAAAGTCTATTTATATACGTAGGGTGAGGCACATAATATAAAGTGTTACAAGCTTATTTCTCGGAAAGTACTGCTTGTAGAAAAAAAATATCTGAATAAAAACTGTTTGGTATCAAGATTCAAGGGGGACGTATGTTGGAAAAATTGATTTTCTTCTTGATAATACGTATCCATTTTGTTTTAGGTTTAAAAATTTTTCGGTATTATTATACACTAACCGCTACCCGTGGCTTTGCCCACGTATATTTCGATTTATGATTTATTATCCGCCCCGTGATGCAAAATGCAAAAGAATTTCACGTAGTAGTAGAGACCCAATAAAAATTTAATCAATTAATGAGCCATTTTCCTGAGAGTAGTTATTTCAGTTATCCACGAGAGGCAGCACTTGTGGTAGAGACAAACATTATTACTCGATTACGGCAAAGCCAAAAGGAGGGTAATGTCTTAAGCAGGCTTTGCATGTATGTTTGTATTTACGTATGTTCCACCGTAGCGCCAAAACTATTCATCCGATTTTGTTAAATGAGGTAGGTATCAATCGATTCGTTATTACGGTCCGGGTGACATAGGCTATAAAATATTTTTATAAATTCAAAATGGCGGCCGTGACGTAGAAAAAATCTGGGTCTAAAAAATTATTTTTTGGCCAAATCGATCGAGTGGGGTATCAAATGAAAGAAAATTTGTGACGATTCCAAAAATATATACTTTTTATTATGGTGTATAAATAAATAGGTTACCTATATAAAATAAAAACTAAAAAAAATCTTTGTCAAATTTTTGCCCCCGGCCAAACCGATCGAGTAGGGTATTAAATGAAAGAGATATTTGTAGAGAGTCCAAAAATTTATTCTTTTTATGATTTATAATAAATAGGTTGCATAAATAAAAAACAAAAAAAGGCTGAAATAAAATAAAAGTTAAAAAAACTAACACCCGACTACATAAAAGAAGTAAACAAGTTTCCAATGAAAATTATTGCACATTATAGACGTTCGATAATAATTATGGTCATTACCGTCTATATCCCAATATGAAAAGTAGTCAGGCAAAAAGATACCTGAAGTTTAAGTATGCTAGCAATTAGATGACTAAACAAATATTTTTTTGCCAGATTACTTTCCATATTTGGATATAGATAGTCCAATCAAATAGTCGAAAAAATAGGTCTGAAATTGCGTTAATTAGAAGTTTGATAAAACTTTAATGGTAGATAGGGGGTGCTACTAGAACACTCCAGCCAAGTTTCCCCTCTCGGATTCCGCAAGGGGTGGCCGCCGTCTTGAATTTTAGGGATGAAATCACGTATCTTGGTAAATACTGCTTGTACGTGAAAAATTAATATTATAAAAATTGTTAAGGAGGATGTATCTAACAATTTTTGTTTGGAACATTTTTTTAAGTTTCTTATTATTCAAAAGTTATAAATTCTCAAAAATGACACTGTTGGGGGTGGAAACGGTTTTTTCGATTTTACAACAAAAGCGGCAATCGGGGCGAAAAATGGTGATAACAAAAGTTGTAGCTTTTGAGTTTCTCTACAATATACATGTGTTCTACATTTTTTTGTTTGCTTGGTACGAATATAGAGGGCGCCAAAAGTCGACCGGCGCCAATATTTTCGAAAATTTTTGAATTTTGCACATAACAAATTAATTCAAGTTATCACATTTTCACCAAATACATGATTAGGGGGGTTTTCGGGGTTTTTTGTAAATTTGATAACGGATTTTTATTCAGCGACCCCGAAAACCCCCTAATCATGTATTTGGTGAAAATGCGATGACTTGGATTAATTTGTTATGTGCAAAATTCAAAAATTTTCAAAAATATTGGCGCCGGTCGACTTTTGGCGCCCTCTATATTCGTACCAAGCAAGCAAAAAAAAGATGGCAAATACACGAAAAACTTGCAATTATTGAAAGATAAGAAATTTTTCTGACAGCTAAAACGTCATCATTTTGTCCAAGTTCCATGCCTATCGCTATCTATTTTTGATATAATGTTTCATCCAGGTATCTTATTGGTAAATACAAAATTAAGTATGATTTCAAATAATAGTGCAACGAGGACAGTGTTTTAAAGTTACAGCTTTTAAATTTATCAACAGGAACTTACCCGTAATATGAATAATTTAGAGCTTTTGTGAATAATGTAATTTATTGTGAAGCATCATTTGTTATATAGGTAGAAATAAGTAGTAATTTATTTATTCAAGCAAAGCTATTTAAATATGCATAGATAACAGTGTATAATAATATTATGTATGCACTGCAGTCTATTATTTGCATGTAAAATTAAGGTTTATTTACGCATTAACACATGCATTAGTTCGTAATTTCAAACTATAAAAGAAATCTCTCTTTATTCAACATTTTTTGCTATTTTCTGTAAAAACATTACAAAAATTTTTGAAGCATACAAGTAATTCAATGCGCGATATTCGTACAATAAATTTGATGTTGGGTAACATTAAAATTTTGACGGACCTTTGGCCCACATTTACCTATGGTCCGTCAAATTTTTTTTTTTTTTTTTTTTAATCCTCTTGGTATCACGTTGACTCTTCTTCTAGATGAATTTCCGTTGGCGCTTCCTAGAACTCTTAAAGTAGGACGTAATTCTTTGCCCCCGTGGCTAATTCCTCAGCCCGTCATCGACATGTCACTTTCCATTCATCCTCGAAATTCAACAACTCCAGAGCTCTATCGCCAGCTTTTTCTGGCGTGGCTGGATCAGAATCGAGACTACCGTTTCGTTTACACGGATGGCTCGAAGTCTCTCGACCGAGTTGGTTGCGCGTTCGTCATCGATAACGACAGTGTTGGATACAAGTTGTCTCAAGAGTGCAGTATTTTTACTGCAGAGTTATATGCAATCTTGCAGGCCTTGAGACATGTTCACATTTGTTATTTGCAGCGACTCTTTGAGTGCGCTTCAGGCATTGCAGCGTCCCCATCCCAGCCACCCTCTTATTTGTTTAATTCAGGACAGATTATACTGTTTGAAAAGAGGTGGAACCACTGTGCGGTTTTGTTGGGTT